>CM067366.1:13938041-13973041 GCA_034401795.1 Chaetoderma sp. LZ-2023a | reverse complement strand
GGGACTGTAATAATGCTTAAAGATAACTATAAACGTGAAGCACAACGACAACTTAGTAACCCAAAGCATTACCAGAAACTAAGCAAACCACTTTGGCAAAATAATTGCAGCAAATTTAATGAGATTCTTCAAAAATTGCTCGATAGCAAGAAGATCACCGAAAAGCAACATAAGTATCTCTTTGCTAAACTTGAGTCAAAACCACGGACTTTCTATCTTTTGCCAAAAATTCATAAACCCATAGATTCGTGGTTGGACCCAATGTCACCGCCCGTGCGACCTATAATCTCTGATTGTCGCCCAGAATCCTACAGAATCAGTGAATACATCGATTAACATCTACAGCCAATAGCAAATAGACACCCCAGCTTCTTGAAAAACACAGAAGACTTCTTATCACAGGTCTCTGAGACCTGGATACCTCCAAATTCATTCTTGGTCACGCTTGACATCGATGCTATGTATACAAACATTGACATCGAGAAGGGTATAAATTCTATCCGTAGAGCATTCGTGAACTACCCAGACACCAACAGGCCAGACAGAGAAGTAATAGCTCTATTAGAGCTGAGTCTGAAAGGCAATGATTTTGAATTCGATGGCGAAATTTACCAACAAATTTGCGGCTGCGCGATGGGCAAGCGCTTTAGCCCATGTTTTGCCAATATTTACGTAGCAGAGTGGGAGGAGGAAGCGTTAGAAAAGTGTCCAAAACATCCCCTCATTTATCGCAGGTACCTTGATGACATTTTCATGATTTGGCAACACACAAAGGCAGAGTTTGATGAATTTTTCGAAATTCTGAACAATCACGATCCGAATATCAAATTAAAAGCAACCATTGACGAGATGTCCGTAGATTTCCTGGATGTAACTGTATATAAAGGTCTAAAGTATGAAACAACTGGCTACTTAGACTACAAAGTGTATTTCAAACCAACCGATTCGCATCAGCTATTGCACAAAAAATCTTTCCATCCACCACATACTTTTAAAGGAATAGTTAAATCACAAATAATCCGTTTTCACAGGAATTCCAGTGATAGGAAAAACTTTGAAGAAGCGTGCTCTACCCTGTTCAAAGCCCTCAAACCACGGGGTTACTCCTCACGATTCTTGCGCAAAATCAAATCTGAAACATTAGACGGCTTGGAAACCATCCCAGATAATGCCTCAAATCGTCGGCCTACCAAAATTTCTCACAATCGTCCTATTATAGGTGTAGGCGAATCTCGCAAATGCGGAAAGAAAAGGTGCAAGTTAGATGAATTTCTCCCAAACCAGAATACTTTCACGAGCTTTCAGAACAAAAGCAAGTTCCAACTTCAGTCTAATCTAGATTGTGACTCTGAAAATGTTATTTATCTAATTTCATGCAAATTGTGCTAAAAACAGTATGTCGGCGAAACCAAATGTCCATTAAGATGGCGGGCAACTCGACACCTCTCAGATATTAGGCTAGAGGAAGACACACATGTTTCCGAACATTTTAATCTTCCTGACCATTTAGTCCTTCGTGACTTTGAAATTATGCCGATTGAACAGCCACCCCTTTCAGATACGGCAGAAGAAACTGATAAACAAAGAAAACTTCGAGAATCGTTTTGGATTAAAGAACTCGAAACACAGTGGCCAAGGGGAATAAACTCGGACCCAGGCTTATCTGATCAACGTGACAAAATTCCATTCATTCTGACCTATAATCGGAAAAACGTTGAAATCTCCAAAATTTTGAAAGATGAGTATCAAAACCTACAGGAGAAACTGAAACAACCCTTTAACAAGCGTCCAGTAATTGCGTTCAAGAAAAATCCGAATCTACGTGACATCTTGGTAAAAGCAAAACTCAAATAGCTATCCATAATATCCATCTCAATCATTCAACATTAACCCTTGCATGATGGTCAGCCAAAAACGGTCAATTTAGTGATCTTGGGCAATGTAGATTTGCCGGCGGGGTTTGAGTATTTTTGAACCGAGACAGTCGTTCCAGTGGTATATTCTCGGGAATGACCTTGTCTGTGCCTGCAAATGTACATTAAATAAGTAAGCGCATATTTGGATTTTACTGAACAAATTTAACCAGTAAAGGGTTAACATTAATGCCATATGGCTTTCCTCAAACAAAATGACAAATCTCAGGCAGTAAGATAAACCAAAATATCTTAAATTTTTGAATTTTTTCAATTATTGAAGATTCTGAGCCAGTGCGTTGACAATATTGACTACATACTTGCGAGTGCCAGTTCTGTTATTTTATTGCCTTGTAAAAACATAACTTATATATCCGTCGACACCGTCAGGCAGTCTGTCGGTCTTTCAGTGGAGAGACTTATATACCAAATTCTACAATCATTCCCGGATTCACTCTCCTGCTTCTCCACTCATTCACTGGTCCACCCGCCTAACCATCCATCAGCTCCTGTCAATCCACCCATGCATTCACTAGTCTGGCTGTCACATGGTCCACTTGTCCGTCGGTCCATTTGCCCATCCCTCCCGCTACTCTGCCTTCCCACTGCCCGTCTGTCCATCTCGAACTCCCACCCCTGCACCTTCTCCAGCCGATCCCCGCTCTATCCTTCTCTCCTACCCATCGATCATCCGGTCTCTCATCCATCCATGGGGGTGGGGCGGGGGGATGGGGGTGTGTAATGTGAATGATGTGTGCGTGCGTGCGTACATGCGTCCGTGCGTGCGTGTATACATGTGCCTACGTGTGTACATGTGTGTGCGTGCGTACATGCGTGCGTGTGTAAATGTTGGTACGTGCATGCATGCGCGTGTACGCGTGTGCATGTGTGTGTGTACGTGTGCGTGTGAGAGCGTGCGTGCGTGTGAGTGGATGGATGGATGGATGGATGGTCCTCCCCCTCTATCCAGCCATGCCCACTCTATTCTTCCTTCCTTCCCATCCCTCATTCCATCTCCACATCGGGATGGATGGATGGAGCTTTCCCATCCCCCCTTCCCTCCCTTCCATGGATGGATGGATGAATGGATGGGTGAATGGATGGATGGTTTGATGTATGGGTGGGTGGATGGTGGGATGGATGGATGGATCCTGCCCATCAATCATCCCCAATCCCCTTCCTTCCATGGGTGTGTGGGATGGATGGATGGATGGTTGGTTGGTTGGATGGATGGATGGATGGATGGATGGATGGATGGTTGGTTTGTTGGTTTGTTGGTTTGTTGGTTTGTTGGTTTGTTGGTTTGTTGGTTTGTTGGTTTGTTGGTTGGATGGATGGACGGATGGATGGATGGATGGATGGATGGATGGATGGATGGATGGATGGATGGATGGATGGATGCATCCCTCCTCCCCTTCTCCGACTAAGCTCTATCCTTCCTTTATGCCCGTCCCCATCCCACCTCCCCATCCTTCCCGCCTCCCCATCCTTCCATGGATGGATGGGGGCGTGGGATGGATGGATGGTGGATGTCTGGATGGATGGATGGTTGGATGGATGGATGGATGGATCTGTCCATCTGCCTTGCCAGCCATCAGGCTCTCTGTGTGTCCGTCCAGCCACTCACTCACATAAAATTAAGGGAGCTGAATACTACTTTCTTTCTACATGTATGAACAAAGTTTAATTATAAACACTGCAGTGGCCTTTCTGGTGTGGCGAACAAAATTCTTTAAAATGACAAAATATGTCCTCCAAACTTGATTAATTTTTTCGGCATCAAATGTTCAAAAGGAATCAAAAGGCAAAATTGAGTGTCCCAACAAAAGCATATAACACCTTTGAATGATCGATTCATGATCTCCTGAAGGAAACACTACTCACTTATCAATCCAATTCGGAAGAGTAAAATTTCACTAATCTGTGTGGAGTGAAACTAGTCCACTAATCATTGGCTTTATTAATGATGTTTGTGATAAACCCGAATCAAAGGAAATTCAAACCTTGCACAAAGTTCAATTGTTCAAATTAAACCATAGAGTAGTTTTTCAAAGGAGATTGAGTAATTCAGTAAACGTATATAAAGCTGTCTATACTGAAGGACTGACAGATTTGTCATACAGGCTACTGATGAAGCACATCCATGTGAAATGCATTTAGCCAATTGACGGTGTCCATAATTACTGTGAGTAACTTATAATATTGCGTATTGTACTGTTGTATTGTTAACCCTTGCATATTACATGTTAATTCTATAATTTGTCTTTCAGGTGTAAGTAATATATTGGTTCAATTTGTAGTTGATGTGAATGAATTTGTGTGCTTGAATTTGAGTTTGCCTGATCGAATCGTTCTTACCTGCTCAACTGCCTGTCTGATTGCTAGTTAGATTGAACGATTGTCTGTCTGAATGGCTATTGCGAGGAAGAATGGTCGTAGGAAGAATGGAGATGGTAAAGGGGGTTCATCTGCGCATGCGCGCCTGGTAAAGCTGTATTACCAAATAATTCAGTGCTTCCACCATATTGCTACGCTACGTAGGCATTTAGATGCCGAAACTCTCCCTGATGGGCTTAGCAGGAAGGTAGAAGATCTGAATGGATTTTGTAAGCCAGCTATACCAAATGATGACATCTACTTTGCCATCTGGAATGTGAATTTTGAGTGGGCAAAATCTACCATTACGGCCATGTTAAATCACTATAATGAACAACTTGGTAGTATTAGAACTGAAGTAGTCCTCACACAGGCAATGCCACATTTAGACCTAGGTCGTGCTAAATCCAATGCTATACGCTGGGCAAAAAACAATTATAATAGAAAGCTAGACATTAATGCGATTAGTTCTTTTTACGATTTTGTGCGACCGATAGATCCATCTCAGCAACCAATTCAAAATCTCGCACAAGCCACGCCTCTGGTCATGATACCAACTGTGGCCCCACAATCACAAATGAAAAAACGCCTCAGATCACCTGAAACTTCGCCGCCAGTCACAAAACGAGTAGACAATAAAATCTCTCCATTGCTACCATTAGATTCTGGCCCTAGAGATATGCTATTTGAAGCATCATTAATCCCACTACCTGACTCTCCACTAGGCAATCTAAATGACCCAAACGAATATCCGCCCTTGCCACAGAGGGAAAGGGTTAATGGTAGCAAATCTTGTCCACGGACTGGCGCTTCTCAGAAATCCCCCCAGAGCAATCAACCATCGGGTCTCAAGACCCCATCCCCAACAGGGAAACTGCCACAGCCCAGCTTCTCTCCAACTCCAGGTCCAAGTAATGCACCGGAGGTGCGTCCTATTAAATTTGCAAATAGACCCCAACAACCCACCATGTTGGAGAGAAACATTTTTTGGAAATTTCGTCATGAAATCGAAAACAAAATTGACTGGCGACTACCTGTTCTCACGAACAAAGTACTCATCTTTGGAGCTTCGAACCTGAGTCGCATTAATGTTGAGCCCCACCCTGAAACGCAAGTTGCCTGCTACCCAGGAGCCAAATTGTGTCATGCTAGAGGACTAATTCAAAAGTACACTGGATCATTTAAACCAGAGAAAATAGTGATTAACATTGGCATTAATGATATGAATGAACCCATCTCTAGTTCAAAACATAGATTAATGCTGCTTCTCAGTGCGATTAAGTCCAAATTCCCAAAGACTGCGATTTACTTCGCAAAACTTAACTATTCAAGTCGGTTGACAGCTCAGCAGAAGTTGGCGATTCAGTCCATCAATTCGACGGCTGAATCATCAAAATCTGTGACTGTCATTCCTGCACTTAGACTCTCCGAATTTAATGTTGTTAAGGATAACATTCATTGGACTGAGAAGACAGCTAACTCGTTGTATTCTGCCTGGCTTAAATTCCTAAATTTAAACTAGACAAGGGCCAGGGTAACATCCGCCCGGAAACAGGACTGGGCAGTAATATTGTCAATCTAACTGGCTCCCCATTAGGTGAAGCAGAGCAGTCACTGCTCAATTTTGGTCTTACATTTGTCCCAACACCAAAACCTAAAACAGGTTTGGATGCTCTTTTAGATAATGGCTGTATGGAAACATCTGAATTTAGTCACCGTATTAAGTTAGCAGACTTCTTTCGTAACTCTAATAGTAACATTCCACCATTCATTGAAAAAACTGGCTGGGCACCAAACGTAAAAATCCTGGACCCAGCGATCGGTGAAAGCATAGAACTCTTTTCAGAACGTGTTAAAAATTCTACATTCCCTAATGATCAACCAAATTTACCCTATGAGGAAGGCCAGGCCTTAATTAAATTGTCTAAAAACAGCGAAATTGTCATCAAACCTGCCGATAAAGGGTCGGCGACTATAATAATGCTTAAAGATAACTATAAACGTGAAGCGCAACGACAACTTAGTAACCCAAAGCATTACCAGAAACTAAGCAAACCACTTTGGCAAAATAATTGCAGCAAATTTAATGAGATTCTTCAAAAATTGCTCGATAGCAAGAAGATCATCGAAAAGCAACATAAGTATCTCTTTGCTAAACTTGAGTCAAAACCACGGACTCTCTATCTTTTGCCAAAAATTCATAAACCCATAGATTCGTGGTTGGACCCAATGTCACCGCCCGGGCGACCTATAATCTCTGATTGTGGCTCATAATCCTACAGAATCAGTGAATACATCGATTAACATCTACAGCCAATAGCAAATAGACACCCCAGCTTCTTGAAAAACACAGAAGACTTCTTATCACAGGTCTCTGAGACCTGGATACCTCCAAATTCATTCTTGGTCACGCTTGACATCGATGCTATGTATACAAACATTGACATCGAGAAGGGTATAAATTCTATCCGTAGAGCATTCGTGAACTACCCAGACACCAACAGGCCAGACAGAGAAGTAATAGCTCTATTAGAGCTGAGTCTGAAAGGCACTGATTTTGAATTCGATGGCGAAATTTACCAACAAATTTGCGGCTGCGCGATGGGCAAGCGCTTTAGCCCATGTTTTGCCAATATTTACGTAGCAGAGTGGGAGGAGGAAGCGTTAGAAAAGTGTCCAAAACATCCCCTCATTTATCGCAGGTACCTTGATGACATTTTCATGATTTGGCAACACACAAAGGCAGAGTTTGATGAATTTTTCGAAATTCTGAACAATCACGATCCGAATATCAAATTAAAAGCAACCATTGACGAGATGTCCGTAGATTTCCTGGATGTAACTGTATATAAAGGTCTAAAGTATGAAACAACTGGCTACTTAGACTACAAAGTGTATTTCAAACCAACCGATTCGCATCAGCTATTGCACAAAAAATCTTTCCATCCACCACATACTTTTAAAGGAATAGTTAAATCACAAATAATCCGTTTTCACAGGAATTCCAGTGATAGGAAAAACTTTGAAGAAGCGTGCTCTACCCTGTTCAAAGCCCTCAAACCACGGGGTTACTCCTCACGATTCTTGCGCAAAATCAAATCTGAAACATTAGACGGCTTGGAAACCATCCCAGATAATGCCTCAAATCGTCGGCCTACCAAAATTTCTCACAATCGTCCTATTATAGGTGTAGGCGAATCTCGCAAATGCGGAAAGAAAAGGTGCAAGTTAGATGAATTTCTCCCAAACCAGAATACTTTCACGAGCTTTCAGAACAAAAGCAAGTTCCAACTTCAGTCTAATCTAGATTGTGACTCTGAAAATGTTATTTATCTAATTTCATGCAAATTGTGCCAAAAACAGTATGTCGGCGAAACCAAATGTCCATTAAGATGGCGGGCAACTCGACACCTCTCAGATATTAGGCTAGAGGAAGACACACATGTTTCCGAACATTTTAATCTTCCTGACCATTTAGTCCTTCGTGACTGAAAGTATGCCGATTGAACAGCCACCCCTTTCAGATACGGCAGAAGAAACTGATAAACAAAGAAAACTTCGAGAATCGTTTTGGGTTAAAGAACTCGAAACACAGTGGCCAAGGAGAATAAACTCGGACCCAGGCTTATCTGATCAACGTGACAAAATTCCATTCATTCTGACCTATAATCGGAAAAACGTTGAAATTTCCAAAATTTTGAAAGATGAGTATCAAAACCTACAGGAGAAACTGAAACAACCCTTTAACAAGCGTCCAGTAATTGCGTTCAAGAAAAATCCGAATCTACGTGACATCTTGGTAAAAGCAAAACTCAAATAGCTATCCATAATATCCATCTCAATCATTCAACATTAACCCTTGCATGATGGTCAGCCAAAAACGGTCAATTTAGTGATCTTGGGCAATGTAGATTTGCCGGCGGGGTTTGAGTATTTTTGAACCGAGACAGTCGTTCCAGTGGTATATTCTCGGGAATGACCTTGTCTGTGCCTGCAAATGTACATTAAATAAGTAAGCGCATATTTGGATTTTACTGAACAAATTTAACCAGTAAAGGGTTAACATTAATGCCATATGGCTTTCCTCAAACAAAATGACAAATCTCAGGCAGTAAGATAAACCAAAATATCTTAAATTTTTTCAATTATTGAAGATTCTGAGCCAGTGCGTTGACAATATTGACTACTACTACTACTACTACTACTACTACTACTACTAATACTACTACTACTACTACTACTACTACTACTACTACTATTACTACTACTACTACTACTACTACTACTACCACCACCACCACCACCACTACTACTACTACTACTACTACTACTACTACTACTACTACTACTACTACTACTACTACTACTACTACTACTACTACTACTACTACTACTACTACTACTGCTGCTGCTACTACTACTACTACTACTACTACTACTACTACTACTACTACTATTACTACTACCACTACTACTACTGCTGCTGCTGCTGCTGCTGCTGCTGCTGCGGTTGCTGCTGCTGCTACTACTACTACTACTACTACTACTACTACTATTACTACTACTACTACTACCACCACCACCACCACCACCACCACTACTACTACTACTACTACTACTACTGCTGCTGCTACTACTACTACTACTGCTGCTGCTGCTGCTGCTGTTGCTGCTGCTACTACTACTACTACTACTACTACTGCTGCTGCTGCTGCTGCTGCTGCTGCTGCTGCTGCTGCTGCTGCAACTGCTACTACCACTGCTGTTACTACTATAATGCAATGTACAGTTTAATATACATGTATCTACATCTATGACTGTATAATACTAGCTGTACCTAAGCCACTATATATATGCTACACATGTATCAGCTTCGTTGCCATATTAATAGTATTATACACTGTTACCCCATATGCTATTGTATTATACTCAGAGAATAAAGTGAACTTGAACATGAACTTGGCAACAACATCCTCAGGGAAATTAGTTTCAAAGTATGTAATACCCTACGTGTAAACTTTCCATGAAATGAAAACATTTTAATTCATAAATCAAAGATTTAAAATGCAGAAAGTGGACGGAGCTTGGCGAGAATTTGGCGTGACATAGCTAGCAATGGAGCGCTTTATTCGGGGATAATATATTTATCATATTATTAATTTATATCATGGATTTCGGAAAAAGCTATTTAAAGTACGCATGAATAAGTCTGTAAAGCAAGGTCATCATGAATTTGATGTTTATCATCTCTTGATAGTGGCGAAATCCAGGATTGAATTCCTTGACCGTTTAGCCAATGGAATGGAGCGCTGCTCAATATCCACATTCCAATGTTCAGAACCTCGGGTAATACATGAATTCTTCTCTCGAAAAAAACCCATAATTTTTTAGGTGCGAAGAATCTATTTCATGTCCAATTAGTACCAATGGAAGATATTTATGTCGAGTTTCAAATCTTTTTCTGCTTAGTATATGAACCCTGAAACAGCGTCGGATTATTCATTAGGCACACTACGCAATGTTCACTAATATATAGGATTATTGGGTTGCCTATGAGTATCTAAATTTCTAAAATTACTTGGGTATTCCCTCCACTGAGTCCACGAAGTAGCGTAGTGACAAGGGCCAGTTGACCTGCCTGACCAACTCAGGGGTGGCATTAAATTCCTAACCAGTGACAAAAATGTAATCGGTTAACAACCAACTGATGATCGATATTTATCTCAGGAAATGCAGCATCCTGATATTAAACTCTTTCTGGGTGAGGACCCCCGGACCCCCTTCTGATTTGGATATTGCACTGGGTCAGCATATTTTACCAGATGACTAGGGTCTACGAGACCTTTAATGCGGCCATGCCTCGAAGTACCAGTCAGTATCTCAATTTTACATTAATCATTGAGGTAAGCTGTTGAATTATTTGAAACTAATTTACTTGGAAGATATTGCTGCATTAAGCAACTCAGTTTCCAGTAAAAATTAGTTTCAGAATATTCAATAGGATATTCTCGCACCTTAAAGGAGTTATTGTAACTTATTGCCTGTTTGGAATGACAAAAATGGCCAACTGATAATACATTTCTTGGCACAAATGGGTCGGGGACAGGACAATGTGGCCACGCATGTAATTCTGCGCCTGCTGGGCTTTTTACTTCCTATATGGCTTTGCCATAAACATTGTTCACAATGATGATTTCAGTAACACAATCATACATATAAGACCGCAGCAAATGGGCCACTGTCTTATATCTTACTCCCAGAACTCAGTAATTTACGTTGGTGATGACGTTGATGTTGACGACGACGACTACGGCGTCGACGACGACCACGACGACGGCGACTGTATTCTGCGGCAATAGTAGGAGAATCATCTACATGCCTACATCATCGATGGGAAGTTGGCGCATAAAAGGTAAATTTATTTGGTGCGTGAGCAGCTTTGAGTTAATGTCACTTGGCTAGGAACAGTCCATTGCTCGTGGCATCAGGTCCAGATACACGTCCATTCTCAAGGCTTTGCATGTCTTTTCAACTTCTGCTGTTTCAATTGGTGTTATTTAACCCTTTAATGGCTAAATTTGTTTAAAAAATCAAATTATTTACTTACTAAATGCTCATTTGCAGACCAAGAGCAGACTATTTCTGAACATTTACCACTGGAATGACTGGCGCGGTTATCGAGTCAGTCATTCCAGTTGTCAATTTTCAAAAATAGTCTTCGCTTGGCCTGCAAATGGACATTCTTCAAGACCACTACAGTGGCCGGTTTTGGCCGTCTTCGTCGTAAAAGGGTTAATTGCTTGGTTTTACCTAGCAAAAAAAGGATGGATGCAAGGGCTCATCATCGTGATCAGTGAACTCTTCCGTGAACGATTCTCGAACTGTGTTTGCTTTGCCCTGGTCAGTTTCGATAAAATATCCTTCAAATTTGTGAACTGTGAGTGGTTGTGAGTAGTCTGCAACAGTCAAGGCTTGGGCCTCCCGGAAACTTTTTGTGGCAGTGATTTCATCTGCTAGGTAGTCAGCTTGATGAATAACAAGATCTGTTATGTGTTCACTGATGTTGCGCGAATGTTATTGCGTTCACGAGTAGTTTGGTTCGATCTTCACTTTGGCCACTTTGATAGGTATATACATCTATTACCTTTAAAAGTGTACATCTTGCAAATTAGAAATATGTTCTGGGAGTGGAGACCTCCGAATTCCTCCATACTTTTTCGAATTTCGTCTGGAGGAATTGGTGCACTTCACTCCTAGTCTGTCCGGCCCGTCGTTGCATTTAGCATTCTGTCCCAAACCAACAACAACAGTAAATGACAGTGGCAGCAGCAGCATCTACTACTACTACTGCCTCTACTGTTACATCTACTGCTACTACTGCTACTGCTACTGTTGCTGCTCCTGCCATTGACACTGTCACTGCGACTACTGCTGCCACTACTACTACCACAGTCTGTCCTGTAGCTCATTGCTACCGTCGTAAACCAAATAATAATAATAATAATAATAATAATAATAATAATAATAATAATAATAATAGTAATAATAATAATAATAATAATAATAATAATAATAATAATAATAATAATAATAATAATAATAATAATAAAAATACATGTAATAATAATAATAATAATAATAATAATAATAATAATAATAATAATAATAATTATCAACATTCCATGTAATCGCCATTGACAGTGTAAATGTATGTACTAATGGACCCCATATGCCACATTGTGGCCTGGGTGTAAATAAATTTAATCGAATTGAATTGATAGATGCGCTGAAGTAGTACTTTCTACTCTGCTGATAGTTTTACTAGTGCGTGATAATCAGTATGCCTATTTCGGTTGTTGTCTTTGAGAACCCGTATGGCTCTGGTATACTTGTGTATTTTGGTTACAGCCTGATTTGGATGAGAGCTGATGTTAGGGTGTCAGTATCACTTGTGAGCCTGGGTAGGTCGTAAGTGACTCTGATATGGCGTGTGTACGTTATGTAGAGATCGTTCATTTGCATGCGTGTAGTGACTGGCTTATAGCCAGAATTGAGGTATGCCCCTCCATAGGAACGAACATCGAGAAATTTGGGCTTTAGTTCTGTTTTGCATACTATGAAAATCAATTTGGTTGATGACTGCTGTTGTCGTCATAGAACCTGCAGTGGAATTGCAGTTATTGATGTGTTCTGTCCCTGGTTTCCGGTGACGGCATGGGGGTGTGACAGCCGTAGTTGTGGCAAATATGCCATTGGTCCTGAATTCTTGTAGTTTCCCATCGCGCTCTAAATGTGAGAGGGTATTGCATTCGGGTATGTCTGCTTGTCTGCCTGTCTGTGTATATTCACCAGCTGTATCTCAGAAACTGCTGATCCGATTTTCATCAAATATTAGCACACGAAAGACTGTTACCGTACAATACCCAGATAATGCAGCTTACAGTATCTGCCCGTAATCGGCCCAGCACCGGCCCAGTAAGCTGCGTTATCAGGACATATTTCCCCATATTCTGATCTTGATTCACAAAGGAAACATCCAAGGGCTTATTCTAACGTTCAGTTCTAAACAATCTGTGCCGGTCTCTAGAAAATGTTCAGGTCGTATAAACGTCGTGCTACGTTTTCAGATTCAAATTCAGCAGTAGTAGTTGTTGTAGTAGTATTAGTAGTAGTAGTAGTAGTAGTAGTAGTAGTAGTAGTAGTAGTAGTAGTAGTAGTAGTAGTAGTAGTAGTAGTAGTAGTAGTAGTAGTAGTAGTAGTAGTAGTAGTAGTAGTAGTAGTAGTAGTAGTAGTAGTAGTAGCAGCAGCAGCAGCAGTAATTTAACCAGCGTTAAAGATGTTTTGTAACCTCCGTAATTAAGTGACAAATCTTTGCTAGACGTTTCTTGCTATGTGTTTGAGAAATTTGAAGAAATATGATCCTTTGCGATAATATTTTGGGAAAATGCTTACTCGCTTATTTTGAAAGAAGTGACAAATGAATACGTAGTGAAACTCGTCTCCGATTTCATTCTTATTACAGAGGTTGGAAATACGTTCTGCTGTGTTAGTTCGATCCGACCTTCCCGTTTCTATTGGTAGACAATGGTTGCTTGTTCTAAATCTTTTAAACAGAATTTTAAATTTCTAAACTCTTGATGTTTATTGCTGAATGCAATGCAAATAACGAGGTGACAGGAAACTCAAAATCAGTCACTGAAAAATGTGTGAGCTCATCATAATTGTCAGTTACTAAAATATCCCCATACACCCCCACAGTACAATGCTAAATCTTTCATGAAATAAGTCCCGAAAAAATCTGGAAAATCCGAATTAAAAAAAATAACAGACACGGAAATGTGTTGGTCTGCAATTTCTAATCATCCTAATTATTCATATATATTTTAATCTATTGATCAAAATACATCACTTGTCTCAGTAGTATTGCACAGAAGTGATCGAGCATGTAAATGATTTATTTCAATAACACTGTGCTATGATCCGTGGACAGTGCTCTGCAGTACTGCTGCCATTGATGCACGTTGCCTCATGGGGAACATAGCTTTCCAGTCTTTCTGGAAGCTATGGATTCGTAGATCAAAGACGCCTATGACAAAAAGACTACGTTTATACGTGTATACAACGCAACCTGCCTCTTGAGAGTGGGTGAGCTTCATACTTGTTTTACTTCACTTCACGCTACAGGAAAGTATACTGATGGCAGTGGTCTCGATTCCATCAGCATTGAAGCTGGTCTCTATTCTCCATCAACAATTCGACAAATCTTCACTGGAAAGTGGTTTAGGCGGGCTGAAGAATAACACATCACCAACATCATGGCCTGCTATGAACTACTATTTGAAGCATTTTCACAGCAAGAACATGTACACCATGGTCTTGAAGTGTCACGAACTGCGCAATCAGCCTCATAAGAGACAAGATGGCATTACAGATATCTGGGAAGAAATGTGTTCAATCTTCATTGGATACTTTCTTGCCACACTTGTTCAAGACCTTGAGGGAGATGGCACAATTCCTCAGAAAGTGCATGAGGCAAATTGAGTGCTTAATTAACTTGATTCGAATAAGCAGACAGGTAGAGTGGGAGCTTCATCTTGGTGCTCTTGAGGAGCAAGTGAAGTACTACTTTACTCATGATCTCTACAACTCCGCTAGACATGTGCCAGTCTATCTTGCCCAAATACAGCTGGTCAAAAACACTGATCAAGCAAGCTGGAACGCTCTGAACTGTGTTGATTTCATAGTGACTAAAATAGGAATTCTGTTTACAGGCCTAGATCACGGGGTCAGTGTTTAAGCCTTTCAACTACACATCCTGAGAAAAGGATATTCTTTACGATATATACATTATTCTGTTGAATATTTTGCGATTAGTTTATTTCGAAGTCATCGCGGTAAAGTTAATTTCAAATTATTCAACAGTTTTCCTGTATGGTCGCCTTGAAAATAAGAAAAAAAGGAATTCATCTGTGAAAGAGGTCAAATCATTTGATTGTGGCAATCAAATGATTTTACCTCTTTCACGGATGAATTCCCTTTATAGATGTTATGTATCAGGTACCGATGCAGGACAAATACTGTGCTGGAATGTGTGTTCACTGCTCAGCAACGACACCCAGTCAAATTATTTTCAAAATATTCAACAGCTTACCTATATAGTTACAACCACCCGATGAAGATCAGGCAAGCACAGCTGTCATCAGGAAGACTTAAGAGATCAAGTTTTGTGAAAGAGACAAAAGCACTTCAAAGGAAACAACAAGAAATGTTGCCAGCACAAATAGAAGACCCAAACCACACCCTTGATCCTCCACCCTGGGAAAACAAACTAGAGAGCATAGCTATTCGCACCACAGTACCTCATCTCACAACCAAAGATGAACACAGTGATGTGAGCAAGAAGGCCCTGACCCTAGCCATGCTGGAAGAAATGCACCCTCAGGAGACATGGATAAGGATCTACACAGATGGATCAGCCAAAGACGCAATTAGGAGCGGAGGTGCCGGACTGCACATACAGTATCCAAACGGACAACATGAGTCAGCTGCAATACCGATAGGCAAACACTGCACAAACTACAGAGCTGAAGTCGAAGCACTGGTCCATGCAGCTAATACCATCAGCAGAACAGCAGACCCTATTGCACAGATTGTCTTTTTATCTGATGCCCGCTCCGTGCTTGAGGCTATCACCAAAGGTAAGCTGCCACAACTTGAAGAAGCACTACAAACCATCAAATGCTTTCGGATAGCATTGCAGTGGATCCCCTCACACTGTGGAGTCCAACGAAATGAGGAAGCAGACAAGATGGCAAAGGTGGGTGCAGAAGAGAATCAGACAGAAAACATGGTTACGCACACAGAGATGAAGACTATCATCAAGTCACTCTATAGAACACCTCAATCAGAAGATGCCTACCATCATCTCTCGAGGCCAGAGCAAGTGACCATTTTTCGTCTCAGAACTGGACATAACAGACTAAACCAACACATGTACAGGCGGTTCCACCTTACGACATTGCCCGCTTGTCCTTGTGGAGAAGCAGAACAGACCACAGAGCACATACTTCAATGTTGCAGTACGTATCAGCTGCTGAGAGAAGAGATCTGGCCTTTGTCAACCTCTTTGCTTGAAAAGCTGTATGGGCCTGTGGAAGAACTGCAGAAAACCACAGATTTCATCTTGAGAACGGCTCTCCATGTGTGATACCAGCGATCGAAAAGAAGAAGAAGAAGTTATATTGAGAATGGGATTCTGAGTATTCAGTGTTTAAAGTATTTAAATCTTTCCCAACACGTGCAAATCGTGGGCGGAGCTTAGATTGAAATGGGTGAGCACAGGTAGACATGGGTCCATCCATTACCCTTGTCACGTTAGAAGAGGGTAATGAATTATCTGCCTCTGTGCACTTGCGTGCGTGTGCGCTGTGTGCGTCCGTGCGTACACGCGCGAGTTTGATGGCGTACCTACGTGCGTGCGTGCGTGCGTGCGTGCGTGCGTGCGTGCGTGCGTGCGTGCGTGCGTGCGTGCGTGCGTGCGTGCGTGCGTGCGTGCGTGCGTGCGTGCGTGCGTACGTGTGTGTGTGGTGTGCGTGCGTGCGTGTGTGTGTGCGTGTTATGTTTGCGGTTGAGTTGCGCACGCGTGCGTGCGTGCTTGCTTGTGTACGTACGTGAATGTAAGCGTGTGTGCGTGCGTGCGTGCGTGCGTGCGTGCGTGCGTGCGTGCGTGCGTGCGTGCGTGCCTGCGTGGTTGCGTGCGTGCGTGCGTGTGTGCACGTGCGTCCCCGGAGCTATATCTGAAAAAATGCTTATCCGATTTGGCTGAAATTTTAACACAAAAAAGGAACTTAACGTGCAAGAGGATTTCCAGACGCTTCCATTGATTCAGGTTGCAAAGGTAGACATGGGTTCATCAATTACCCTTGTCACATTGGAAGAGGGTAATGAATTATCTGCCTCTGTGCACGTGCGTGCGTGTGCGTTGTGTGCGTCCGTGCGTACACGGGCGAGTTTGATGGCGTACGTACGTGCGTGCGTGCGTGCGTGCGTGCGTGCGTGCGTGCGTGCGTGCGTGCGTGCGTGCGTGCGTGCGTGCGTGCGTGCGTGCGTGCGTGCGTGCGTGCGTGCATGTGTGTGGTGTGGGTTGCGTGTGTGCGTGTGTGCGTGTTATGTTTCCGGTTGAGTTGCGTACGCGTGCGTGCATGCTTGCTTGTGTACGTACGTGAATGCAAGCGTGTGCGTGTGTGTGTGTGTGTGTGTGCGTGCGTGCGAGCGTGCGTGTGTGCACGTGCGTCCCCGGAGCTATATCTGAAAAAATACTTATCCGATTTGGCTGAAATTTTAACACTAAAAAGGAACTTAACGTGCAAGAGGATTTCCAGACGCTTCCATTGATTCAGGTTGCAAATTCTGGATCTAGATCGGATCAAATTCCGGATATACTGATATCTATGAAACTACTGACCCGATTTGGCTCAAAACGTAACGCAACAAGAGGCGTGATTGTATAGTAGGAACCCACAACTTTGGCTGATATTAAGAATCTGAAAAAGCCAAAACATCTTTATAATGTGACAAAATGGGAGTACGAGTGTTTGCAATCTCTGATGGCTATTATTAATAAATAATTTACGTTCATAAACCAGACGAATTGAATTAAATTGAATTGAATTGATAAACCTGAAGAGACACAATGGATGAATGCAGTTTTAGCTATGCTCCGCCCATCTCTACCTAAGCCCCACCCACACTTCGACAGTGTTGGGATCGGTCTAAGAACTCACTGATTTCTAGGAAACTATACCGGTAAGCTGTTGAATATGTTTTATTTCTATTTTTATTTATCCAATTTAACAGCGCCCAAATATTCAACAGGATGTTTATGTAAAGACATACAATTCGTGCAACAATACTTAGTCCGTCATCAATTAAGCGCTCGTGACGAACTTATCTACGTCATTCATGACGTAATTGAGTATGCCGTCGTCCTACACGTCGCGTAGTTGATAATGACGTCATATGATTGATGGATAAACTGGAATTCTCCATTCCAACTTTTTGCATTCAGCATAGGGATCCGATCTGTCACTCGAGTACCAGACGTCATAATTAACCCCCCCCCCCCCCCCCCCTGTCTCAACGCGTCTCAAACCGCTCAAATGGAAGCGTAAAGCAATTTACAGTTTTAATGGTCACGATTTCACAGGAAAATTAAAATCTTTACAGTCTAAGGAAAATATTTCTTTATAAATTTACAAAACTAGTTTTTCTGTTGGCCTGCAAATGGAAATTTTTCTAGGCCACTGCAGATTAACATCCATCAAATCTGTAATGATAAATAAAATTCCAATTTTTTTCTTAGCCACTGTCCTTTTGCATGCCGAGAGAAGAATATTTTTGAAAATTTATCACTGGAATGACTGACTCTGTTACCGAGCCAGTCATTCCAGAGGTAAATTGTCAAAAAATACTCTTCTCTCGGCATGCAAATGGACAACCCTGGCCCAACGATCACTACACAGAGTCAGTTTTGAACGGCTTGGCGATTAATGGGTTAAGTAGAAACAAGAGGGGTTAAATATGTCACGTGTTAGCTGACGTCACAATCACAATGACGTAGCTCTGTTAACCCTTTGATACCCATCTCAGTCAAAAAGCCATCTGCAGAGGTCTTGAGAAATACCCATTTGCAGACCACTGAAATGACCGGCTCGATAACCGACAGACATTCCAGTGGTCAATTTTCAAAAATAGTCTTCTCTTGGTCTGCAAATGGACATTGTGTATGAGAAAATTTAACAAATTTGTGGGTTAAAGCGCTAAAAAGTCTAAAAAGTCTAAATTTGCAGGTCACGAGAACATTATTTTTGAAAATTTACTGCTGTAATGGCTGGCTCGTTTTTCGAGCCAGTTACTCCAGTGGTAGATTTTGAAAAGTTCTCTTCTCTCGCCCTTCAAAATGGACATTCGTCAAGACATCTTGGCCATCGTTGTCAAACCTGATTCTAACGTGATTCCAAATAGAGGCATACGAGATATTCAAAGAAAATCGAGTGTGATATAATGATAATCAATGATAATATTCACATTTTAAAACAATTTCTTACAAATCTAAATATGCTAAGATAAAATTCCATAGATCCGTTACAAAACATTAAAATCAATATATATCTTACGACCGAATATTTAATCGCTTGTATTATATTTCACACACATTAGCAACATATTAACTTAATAAAATTTTTTTTTAATATTCAGTTGATGAGCTAAACATCCATAAGCCTATAGGCCTATAGTGGCCAAAAGACCACCATTCACACCAGAATGAAAGTAAACATGATAAAATTGTATAATTTAGCTGCTTAAAAAACCTTTCCAGTTTTAGCTATGCCCCGCCCATCTCTAGCTAAGCTCAGCCCACCTCGGTCGTTTTGGGATCGATCGATCCCTGAACTCTGCGACTATCAATTCCCAGAAACCTATACAGTTACGCTGTAGATTATTTGAAACTAATTTGACTGGGTGCTGTTGCTGCCTATGGCAGCAACAGCGCCCTGTCAAATTAGTTTCAAAATATTCAACAGCATCTTTATTAAATAGCAAATGCATATAATTCGTGCAATAACGCTTAGAACGTCACCAATTATGCGCCCGTGACGTATTAATCTACGTCTTTCATGACACCATGATTATGACGTCATCATCTACGTCACGTAGTTGATTATGACGTCATATGATGGATTGATAAACTGGATAGGTCCATTGTGCATATCAATTTAAAGAAACGATATACTTGTTAACATCTTTTTGATTTCATTCTAATATAAGTTTTAATACCCGACCTTATTTCAATATCTATTAGTAAATATCTTGCTATGCGGAATATGAGGGGCCCATGTCCCGAGTGAGCGTAGGCCATTTGTTTTATCCTGTTTAGACAAATCATCATCATAAATTACGCGAGACAACCAATACAACTTACAGTAAATAAAGGTGCATGCTCGCGCCAGAATGCTTGAGAATAGAATTGTTGAGGCTATGCGCTTTTGGGGGCTTGGATTTTGTACCTCGATGTAGTGAGGCGGGGTGAGTCATGGCGATATGATGATTTCATTCCATATAAATAAATTTCGTACGGTTAGTTGTGAATTTGAATGGGGGACTCATGCTTCTAATTCAATTCGACAGCTTAAAGAAATTATATTAAATAACATGCGTAGTCAAATCATCGTGTGCTGGGATTTATTTCGTTTCATTGCATCTGGGCACAAGGTTTAGGCCTTTAGGAGCATGTGGTTTTAGCAGTTTTGTTTTCGGACATTCTGCTGTGGATATGCACCTTTAAGATCTATACATATATACATGATAAAATGGACCCTTCCAAGTATATCCCTTGATCATATGACGTCATAATCGACTACGTGATGCGTAAGATGACGTCACAATTATGACGTCATGAATGCATTGATATAGTCAGTCTTAAACGATTAAGTCTGACACGTACGAATTCACCTTTCCAAAGTATCCATTCATCATCTGACCTAATCTGACGTCATAACCAGTTCAGCGCGTGTATGATGACGTCACAATCATTACGTCACAAAAGGTTCCACATAGACAGTCATCAACTCTCAAAGAGTCTGACACCTTTGTATAAATTGCATGTCTTTGTAATTCTTTGCTATTTAATAGACATGCTGTTGGATGTTTTGAGGCTGGTTTGACTGGGCGCTGTTGCTGCCTTAGGCAGCACCGGCGCCCAGTCAACTTAGCCTCAAGATACCCAACAGCTCATCAGTATAGCTTTCTGGAAATCGATAATCAGGGTTAAGAAGAAATAGCTCCTTCAAGGACATGAAATAACATGTCCAATCCAAACACGGTCATAGTTTCTATATATGGTAGAAATGCCTGGAAAACTTTAGCATGATTTGATCTACGAATTGTAGTGTATTCACCACATAGGGAATATGTTATATATTGGTGAAAACTGTATAAATAATATGCTCGAGCCATGTTTAAGCTGTATAAGCCCGCCTTTACAAATGTTATTATGCTGTTGAAGGGTTTGTGATTATAACGCTAAAGAGAAATTCACTGTATTAGATATAAGATTAGGCATTTAGATACTTGTATAGCATACTAATTTAATTGTCAATATATTTATATATATATATATATATATATATATATATATATATATATATATATATATATATATATATATATATATATATATATATATATATATTTAAATGTACACTCAGGGGCATATGGCTTATTGTGGAATAAATCAATCAGTGTCAACTTCACAACTAAAGAATTATATTAATTTAGGCCTATCCGGAATTAAATCCTCATACGCTAAGATTTATTTCGTTTCATGACCTTGAGGTATGCAATTTCAAGGTGCATATTCACACCAGATTGCTTGAAAATAAAAATTACTTAGGCCGTGTTCTCATACAGCCACTATTTCGGTAAATACCAGGTATATCGGCTAGCGTTCTCAATGAACTGGCTCTTGTACTGGAATAAATACGTCATTTATTTCGAAATTTAATCCCACAAAATCGGCAGTTTTATCTTCGATATATTGCTATTGCTTCCCTATGTGAACGCAGCCTATTCCCTCAAAATGTATCAGGTGGCGTTAAGGTCAGTTTTTTCTCTCACTGTCTGCCAGGTAGCGCTACGATCAACATTTTATCTGGCTCTCAACCAGGTAGCGCCACCGTCCAGTTCGGGACTATCTTTTCCCCCAGTGTGAACAATAGTACACGAAATGTTAAACAGGATTAGGCAATGAGAAAGAGGTAGTTGTATACCTTTAGAAACTAGCGACGTAACCGCCGTAGCGCAATACTGAGGTATGGCGTTATTCCCGATTAACTCTCCAGTGAGAACACTGTCTTAATCAGGAGTAACGCCGGTGTTCTCGCTTGTGAGTTAATTTGGAATAACGCCATTCCTCAGTATTGCGTTACGCCGGTTAAGTCTCTAGTGACAGCACGGCCCAAAGGCGTCTTCTCACTAGAGGCTTAACCCGGAATAACTCCATACCTCCCTTTGTCTTTAGCGGGAACGCGGCCTTAACCGGCTTAGCGCAATATTGAGGTATGGCGTTATTTCTGATTAACACGCCAGTGAGAACATGACCTTAGATTACGTACCTCAATCTAATGAAACATAATAAATACTACGTATAAAAAAATCTATTATTTTAAATTATTAAATTGAATTAGAGACACGCGTCCCTAGTTCAACTATATACTTAAAGTATTATATTAATTTATGCAGAACGAAATCAACATATGCTAAGATTTATTTCGTCTCATTACACGGATGTTCACAATTTCAGCTTCTAAAAGTATACAATTGGAATAATTATATTTTCAAACATTCTGATGTGAATGTGGACCTTTAAGTTTCTAAAAAGTATACACATTAACGAATCTATTTTTATGACTTATGGTGTGAATATTGGCATTTAAATAATAACAATATAAAATTACGGCATTATTTGTATTAGAATGTGATGATTCACGCCGCAAAGATCATGCTTAATGCGCAATGCAGGGAGTTCCCGCGCGCTGGCCATGCAGGATGCCAGGTTTTGGCCTCGGCGCTATTTGTTACCAGGTTCGCACCCTTTTCCACATTTGCCGGAACCTTAAACAAGAAGACATTATTCTTTGACATTCTGAGATCGTGACTTGGTAGCAATAAAAAAACTGAACTGAATCATAGGGTTCGGTCTTCTGTCAACTTTCCCATAATTTCTTGTTGTTACTACTGTTCAACGTTAACCGGAACCTGGACCACGGGTACAGGTTCCGGTTGGCGTTAAACAGTAGTAAGCGCAGGGAATTATGGCAGAAGACCGAATGTGCGACCGCTGGCACCTTGTCACTAAAATACTTTAAGACAACAGCAATGAACAAAGAAGAGTAAATCTGCATGAAGTATTTTTTCTATGTAACAAATGTAATTTCATCAAATCAAAAATAATTTTGTTAACACCCCTCACATTCTTAATAACAAAGCCAGAAAGCGCATATGAAATAGTTTGACAGTAAAATCAGGAGGCTTTTATGGTATAGAAGAGTTCAGGCATATAAAAGACGTGCCAAAACAGAAATCGACACGCAACGCGCGCGCGCGCGCGCGCGCACGCACGCACGCACGCACGCACGCACGCACGCACGCACGCACGCACGCACGCACGCACGCACGCACGCACGCACGCACGCACGCACGCACGCACGCACGCACGCACGCACGCACGCACGCACGCACGCACGCACGCACGCACGCACGCACGTAAATAAACTGACACAGCAATGCAAGAAAGAATGAACAAGAGCAATCAGAGATTGCAGACCCCTACCCTGCCGTTTTTATCACATTGTTAAACGTTTTTGAATTCACAGATATTTTTAACACGATCCAAGTTATTTTATCCGGATCACTGCCTAAATTTGAAAATCCTCTTGAATTCCTTCGTTTTGTTAAAATATAAGCCTAATAGGAGATGGACGGTCGGTCAGACGGATGGGCGGACGGCTAGACGGACGGACGGACGGACCGACCGACCGACCGACAGACCGACCGACCGACCGACCGACCGACCGACCGACCGACCGACCGACCGACCGACCGACCGACCGACCGACCGACCGACCGACCGACCGACCGACCGACCGACCGACCGACCGACCGAACGACCGACCGACCGACCGACAGACAGACAGACAGTACGCTTTAGGGATATATAATGACCATATTTCAGAGGACAGGTCATTTCCTAGGTCTACTGTTTGTCGCCAAGTCCACATGACTATGGAAATGACGTCAAATTTTCGGAAGATAACGGGTGATATATCAGTTAGTGGGGATTTTGCTTTGGACATTCACTCGGATTTATAGTTAGTTCCGGCCCACGACGTGAATATCAGACGTGTAGGGTGCGGCCACATATAGCCAGATGAAAGAGCCTGATTAGCAGACGGATTAGTTTGGTATGACAAGGGGTGGAATAGTCGGGCTCTAGTTCAGGAAGATAGACATATTTATTTGCAATAATTAGTTTTCGAATGTGTAATAAATTACGTAAAATCGCTCGACAGTTCATTTTATAGAAAAAACGACCTCTCGCTGCCAAGCAATCCTCACGAGCCGCGAAGGACACATGTGAGCATAATTATGATTATCTATATTAGTAGTCCTATTTGATCTTTTAATAATTTCAAAGTCTTGCGCGTTCTGACACCACCCATACCCCACGAAGGCGAATTTCAGTTTGAGATATCCCACAATTTATGACCCAGGTTGGGTCGTTTGAAGAAAATCTAGTTAATGCTCGGCTGAAAACTAAATACCGGCAAATATAGTTTATTGGATTCATATATGTTTTTAAGTACTAAGTCTTTTTATAATGACGCGGGCAATAACGCTGACTATGCTGGCGTGATTGGAAAAACGACTTTCAGCCTCTATTAACTCCTCTTGTGCCTGGTCAAACTCACCCAAACAACCTATTGCAGTGGTCTTCAGACATTGCTATTTGAAAGGCCTAGATAAGAGTATTTTTTAATATTTACCACGAGAATGACTGGCTCGGTAACCGAGTAATCGGTAATCATTCTAGTGGTAAATATTCAAAGATACTCTTCTCTCGGCTTGCAGATAGACACTGGCTGGGTAAAAACTTTAATCTTCTTTACCAAGACCGCTTTAATGGTCAAGCCGGCGAAAGCGATTTAGTGGTGAATTTACAAAAAAAATAGTCTTCTAAAATCAAAACAACTTGAAAAATATAGAACATCAAAATGTTTAATTGATATATCAAGTTGTATTTTGAGCGCTTTGAGGCGCAGTTGACACAAGAGGGGTTCAAGTTGTCGTGTTCTATTAACTCGAGAAACGCGTTGTTTTCTGTGCAATTTACCCAGCATGCAATGTCCTACCTCCACAAATGCAGCTACGCCAAACACTACTTGACTGTGAAATAATCTACTGTATATAGTTAATCATAGTCTGTACATAAAATATGCCTTTAGACTGGTATTTCTGTAGCCCATATTTTCCTGAACGGCAATGCCCATTACATGCTAATTAATATAGGTATCATGTTGACCACTTTGAAGCGATGTTGACACAAGATGGGATTAAACACATCAGGTTTGAAACACTGCACAACTGATAAATTGGCTTTAAGCTTACTAGTACCTTTGCCTTGGTCTTTACCACACCCAGTCTCCCCGGGGTGACAACCCTTTGTTTTTTGCTCGCACTTATCGTCACGCTTATCTCCACCCTTATCACCGGACGCACTAGATGTATCACACCCACCTAATAAAAAAGCATAAACAATTAAAATAATCATAAGTTTTCTTTTCATATATGCCATCCCAATGCTTCCAACTGAATGGAAATATAAATGTAAACTGTTGAATCTTTGAACGTACATTTACTCGAAGCTGGTGTTACCCAAATGAGTTAACATACTGCCTCTTAAAGAATTTAGTTCCTTGTTGCTCATAACTCAACATTTACTTAAAGGAGATCACAAACGAGAACTAGATTTCAATAAAAATGCTGAAAATAAGTTTTTATCATATTTTATGAATTAAAAATAATTTGACAA
Organism: Chaetoderma sp. LZ-2023a; assembly: GCA_034401795.1. NCBI lineage: Eukaryota > Metazoa > Mollusca > Caudofoveata > Chaetodermatida > Chaetodermatidae > Chaetoderma > Chaetoderma sp. LZ-2023a. The sequence continues at coordinate 13,947,604 of CM067366.1, read as the reverse complement.
ATGTTTGTAAACTCTATTTCTCTTATGTCTCCTTGATGGACCTTTCCAGTTTTAGCTAATCCCCGCCCATCTCTATCTAAGCTCCACCCATATCTCTTCGATGTTGGGATCGACCGATCTCTGAACTCCCTGACTATCAATTTCCAGAAAACTATACAGGTAAGCTGTTACATATTTCGAAACTAATTTGACTGGGCGCTGTTGCTGCCTGTGGCAGCAACAGCGTCCTGTTAGATTAGTTTCAAAATATTCTACGGAATATTTATTAAATGGTAAAGACATACAATTCACACGTGTCGGACTATTAAGCGTTTAAGACGGACTATATCGAGTCATTCATGACGTCCTGAATATGACGTCATCTTACACGTCACGTAGTTGATTATGACGTCATATGATGCCATATGATGGATGGATAAAAATAATGAGCTGTTTTGAGCCCCTCTGTGAACAGCAGTAAAATATTATCACGATATGACTTATTTCCCCAACAATCAATCACGCGATGACGTCAATCCGTGATTCTTATGGGAAATGGAAGAACATGACTTTCTGTGACCGAATTTCCTATTTAGGAATTCGAAAGTTTGCAAATAATATATTTTATTTATATAAATGAAAGCAACGCATCAGCTGGCGTAATTTGACTCGTTACTGTTTAACAGATCATCATCATCTTGACATGGATGTTAGTCTACTTGTTTTAGCGTGATGCGGCCTCCTGACCATTTATCAAAAACTCTTAACCATGTGGACCCCAGAGTACCAGGATCACAATTTCAAGGCCAAACCATACAGGTAAGTTGCTGAATATTTGAAACAAACTCGACGGGAACCAGTTATTGCAATGGGCAGCAACTTCTTACAGTCAAATCTGTTTCAAAATACTCAGCATAATATTTTTACATTGTCAGAGCCGCGAAGGACACATGTGAGCATAATTATGATTATCTATATTAGTAGTCCTATTTGATCTTTTAATAATTTCAAAGTCTTGCGCGTTCTGACACCACCCATACCCCACGAAGGCGAATTTCAGTTTGAGATATCCCACAATTTATGACCCAGGTTGGGTCGTTTGAAGAAAATCTAGTTAATGCTCGGCTGAAAACTAAATACCGGCAAATATAGTTTATTGGATTCATATATGTTTTTAAGTACTAAGTCTTTTTATAATGACGCGGGCAATAACGCTGACTATGCTGGCGTGATTGGAAAAACGACTTTCAGCCTCTATTAACTCCTCTTGTGCCTGGTCAAACTCACCCAAACAACCTATTGCAGTGGTCTTCAGACATTGCTATTTGAAAGGCCTAGATAAGAGTATTTTTTAATATTTACCACGAGAATGACTGGCTCGGTAACCGAGTAATCGGTAATCATTCTAGTGGTAAATATTCAAAGATACTCTTCTCTCGGCTTGCAGATAGACACTGGCTGGGTAAAAACTTTAATCTTCTTTACCAAGACCGCTTTAATGGTCAAGCCGGCGAAAGCGATTTAGTGGTGAATTTACAAAAAAAATAGTCTTCTAAAATCAAAACAACTTGAAAAATATAGAACATCAAAATGTTTAATTGATATATCAAGTTGTATTTTGAGCGCTTTGAGGCGCAGTTGACACAAGAGGGGTTCAAGTTGTCGTGTTCTATTAACTCGAGAAACGCGTTGTTTTCTGTGCAATTTACCCAGCATGCAATGTCCTACCTCCACAAATGCAGCTACGCCAAACACTACTTGACTGTGAAATAATCTACTGTATATAGTTAATCATAGTCTGTACATAAAATATGCCTTTAGACTGGTATTTCTGTAGCCCATATTTTCCTGAACGGCAATGCCCATTACATGCTAATTAATATAGGTATCATGTTGACCACTTTGAAGCGATGTTGACACAAGATGGGATTAAACACATCAGGTTTGAAACACTGCACAACTGATAAATTGGCTTTAAGCTTACTAGTACCTTTGCCTTGGTCTTTACCACACCCAGTCTCCCCGGGGTGACAACCCTTTGTTTTTTGCTCGCACTTATCGTCACGCTTATCTCCACCCTTATCACCGGACGCACTAGATGTATCACACCCACCTAATAAAAAAGCATAAACAATTAAAATAATCATAAGTTTTCTTTTCATATATGCCATCCCAATGCTTCCAACTGAATGGAAATATAAATGTAAACTGTTGAATCTTTGAACGTACATTTACTCGAAGCTGGTGTTACCCAAATGAGTTAACATACTGCCTCTTAAAGAATTTAGTTCCTTGTTGCTCATAACTCAACATTTACTTAAAGGAGATCACAAACGAGAACTAGATTTCAATAAAAATGCTGAAAATAAGTTTTTATCATATTTTATGAATTAAAAATAATTTGACAAATGTTTGTAAACTCTATTTCTCTTATGTCTCCTTGATGGACCTTTCCAGTTTTAGCTAATCCCCGCCCATCTCTATCTAAGCTCCACCCATATCTCTTCGATGTTGGGATCGACCGATCTCTGAACTCCCTGACTATCAATTTCCAGAAAACTATACAGGTAAGCTGTTACATATTTCGAAACTAATTTGACTGGGCGCTGTTGCTGCCTGTGGCAGCAACAGCGTCCTGTTAGATTAGTTTCAAAATATTCTACGGAATATTTATTAAATGGTAAAGACATACAATTCACACGTGTCGGACTATTAAGCGTTTAAGACGGACTATATCGAGTCATTCATGACGTCCTGAATATGACGTCATCTTACACGTCACGTAGTTGATTATGACGTCATATGATGCCATATGATGGATGGATAAAAATAATGAGCTGTTTTGAGCCCCTCTGTGAACAGCAGTAAAATATTATCACGATATGACTTATTTCCCCAACAATCAATCACGCGATGACGTCAATCCGTGATTCTTATGGGAAATGGAAGAACATGACTTTCTGTGACCGAATTTCCTATTTAGGAATTCGAAAGTTTGCAAATAATATATTTTATTTATATAAATGAAAGCAACGCATCAGCTGGCGTAATTTGACTCGTTACTGTTTAACAGATCATCATCATCTTGACATGGATGTTAGTCTACTTGTTTTAGCGTGATGCGGCCTCCTGACCATTTATCAAAAACTCTTAACCATGTGGACCCCAGAGTACCAGGATCACAATTTCAAGGCCAAACCATACAGGTAAGTTGCTGAATATTTGAAACAAACTCGACGGGAACCAGTTATTGCAATGGGCAGCAACTTCTTACAGTCAAATCTGTTTCAAAATACTCAGCATAATATTTTTACATTGTCAGAGATTTATCGTATTTGGCCTTTCAAGTTCAAAAAGTACCTCTCGATCATCACACATCTATGGTGAACGAGAAACCGAGCAACCGAGCCAGTCATTCCAGTGATAAATCTTAAAGAAATAGTCGTCTCTTGGCCTGCAAACGGACATTGACTGGGCAAAAATGACTATTGCCCATTTGGTGGTCAAGCCAGGTAAAAACGATCTCTACAGTGGTTTTGAAGACTATTCATCTAAAGTACAACGGTATTTTTTCTATATTTCAGTCGTAAATTTACAGATATACTCTGCTCTTGGCTGGCAAAATTGTGATTTCTTTTGAAAAAATTTGACCCTTTAATATGAATAGAATCTTATTTGCTTTGATACGCTGTTAGCCCATGAGCGGTTAACGCATTACCACCACATCAGGGTGGAAAGGGTTAAGTGAATGACCAACATACTAAAAATAAAATTGATAAAAACCTATTGAGTTTTATATTTCATAGATTCATCATACCTGTATTGGTTACTAGGGCAGATATTGTTGACCGATACTCCTGGTCTTTGTATAATTGTATACGCTAATAGGCTATACTTAAATATCAAAATTAGAAATATACTACTCAGGATTATACTTGCAATATATGGGCAAATTCACATTTCCAGAGTTTCCATCATCATCTGAGGTCCGCCATATGACGTCATAATCAGCTAAGCGGCGTGTAGGATGACGGCATAATCATTACGTCATAAATGATTCTATTAAAACCGTCTTTAACTCTTAATAATTCGACACGTTGTAAGAATTGTATGGCTCTACTATTTAATAAATATGCTGTCGAATATTTTGAAACTAATTTGACTGGGCGCTGTTGCCGCCATTGGCAGCAACAACACCCAGTCAAATTAGTTTCAAAATATTCAACAGCTTACCTGTATAGTTTTCTGGAAATTGATAGTCAGGGAGGTCAGAGATCGATCAAACCCAACACGACCAAGGTGTGGGTGGAGTTTAGCTAGAGTTGGGTGGCGCATAGCTAAAAATGGAAAGGTCCATTGATTGATCGGTTTCAATACGCCTATTTGCTCAATGGCATTGACCTGCTAATTTTTTTATATGTATCAACAGATTGCAGCCAAATTAATTTCAAGATTTTCAACAGCTTATCTGTATGGCCCTCTTGAAATTGGGGTTTATAAGGCACATGTCTGATTACGATATAACACGGACAAATTTGTCCCAAACCCAAGTTGATGATATATTTTTCAATCGGGTTGCCGGGAAGTCAAAATATTCTTTTTGGAACAATGTTGTTGAGTGCATTTGCATTGCCGTTTTTACTTTTTTACCCCAAAATTTTCACACGTCCTCGGACAAATATCTGACAAATGTGTGAAATTTGGCACACATGTCCCCTAAGATATGGAGATTCATTTAGGAGGATGTGCTCATAGCCATCGCCAGGATATCTGGCCGCCAACTTGAACTTAAGAATGGCCGCAATGAAAAGATACAGTCGTTACTCACAGAACCCATACTTGTTATCAATATATACATTTTCTAATTTCTGTAATATGTTAAGTAAAGTTGCTGTTAGCGTATGATTACTGTGATGAATAGGACAAGAAAATTCACTAATGCTGAAGTAAATGTTACAGGGCACAGCCATCGGTACTGATGTCTTTACCTAAATTTACCCACACTCGTGCTATCAGATTCAGAATATAATACCATAACTACCACTTTTCGGTATAGTGTAAAAATAGCTGAAGAATATGTAACGAACATATCACGATTTAAACACGATGATAGTACAGTAAATAATCACAGTAGGGGTGCTCAATAAGAGCACTGAATGTATTACAATATGTTGTCCTGGACATATCATGATGTATCGAACTAACATCTCCTGAAAATACAAACAATCATTTACAATGTATTATTGACTATATCATGTGACACATATTCTCCCTGATAAACAACTCTCTTGTCATGGTGGGGCAAAGCAACTTTGGTTGGCGGAATGTGCTCAATGGTATAAGAGCTTTCCCGTGACCTACTACCTTTTTGCAATGGCATGTATTGGAGTATAGCCACTGTGCGATTGTGCGATCCAACGCTGAAGCTCACCCACAATTCATTAAGAACAATTGCATTGAACTGTTCTGCATCAAAGACAAACACATCTGCATGTACTGTCAGGATTGCTATTTTCTAAGTCCCTGTTTTGCACAATGTGCAATGTGTAACACCAGGCACGTGTCTGCCTCCTCATGGGTACAAGATTGAGGATAGTTTAGACCATCCAGGCAGACTGGTCTGCAGTCACAATTGACTGAACACGTGTGCTGACCATGGTGACTACTTTTCCAACAGGATTAGATGCTACTACACATTCAGTTAAATATTAAAGTAGTTCTTCCTTATTTTGGTCATTCCTGGATGGACTTTGCAACTTTATTATTAAAATAGGAACCCCTGGAAGAATTTCCTCCACTGTGCATGCCCATTCTGCATTCTTAGCTCTCTAGTTTATTGCTTTAGACTAGCTTTAATAGATCTTCCACACATAATGCCAATCCTACTGGCAACCAAGCTGGGGTGTAATGTACCGCATACACACCTGCCTGGTATAATCTGCAATTGTTTGACTGCCCCATGGCCTGAGCACATGTACAATCACGGCACCATCAAACACTTTATCAATAACATCTGGCGCATTTTGTGAGGGGATAACAGTTTGCGAGGCACCCGAGTAAGTCTCATTCAGAGCCATGTCGGAGTTGATGCTTATATCAGATGTTCATACTGAAAGGATATATCACGGCTTTCATGTCGTACCTGACATACAATGCAAAACACCTTGATTCTAGCTTTAAATTGGGTGTGCTGAAGAGAGGTAATTTGTTTTAGTCATTATATCACTATTTGGGTAGCTCTTCAGTCGCTCTCCCACAAGACTGTTATATTGTGCCTTTCCAATATCTTCAATACGGTGCATTGCTTGAACTACATCCTTGCTTATAATGTTCTTTGTATCCAAAGTCAACAAGTGGTCACTGTCTTCAATCAATAGATTGCCCATGTTGACACTAATGATGATGCATCTCTTTGTGTTTGCAAAATAACAAATCTCTACAGGGCTGGCTGGTGCGTGCATGCGTGCGTGCGTGCGTGAGTGCGTGCGTGCGTGCGTGCGTGTGTGTATGGTTTGTACGCTCGTGTATGTAATGAGCACAACAATGTGTTCAAGGGCAATATCTCACATAATATGATAAATGGACAAAATGCATTAAAAATGGAATACGCCCATAAACATATTTGTCTGAGAGCTGGAACAAAATGTTGCAGAGAATTAGAAATATATGTTGCATCTATTACCTCGTTTATGACACAAAGGTGTACCAAGTAACCACAACCCTTGACAATGGCAAAGGGAATCAATTGGAATATGTGTAGGTAAATAATGTTTGATTACTACCTAAGACAAGTTATACAAGTCAGGGATTTGCCCTTTACAATGACGGCGACAAAATATATCCAGGAAATACTTATTAACCATTATTCTGCTGAATTTCAGCTACACACAATCCTATAACGGCATTCACGGACATTATTTTCAGAACACATTTAGTGAGCACTGTTACTGCCACAGACAGCAAAGGTATACATCAAAGATGCAATCAAATTAATCATTAGTGGGGATAAGAAAGCGACCAAATGCTTAAGCTAGGAAAGAACAGGGCTCGAAACTTAGAAAAATATTGTGTTGAGTATGCAATTTAAATTACGTGGCTCGGCTGTACTTCCAGGTTGCCCCTTTTTGTAAATTCTGGTTAAAATATGTATTGCTACAAGCTATGCAGACTACAGAATCCTTGTAAATACCAACTCAACCATTATATTAATCCTTTATCCCTCGTATCAGCCAAAAAACCGGCTTCCACAGTGGTCTTGAAAAATGGCCATTTGCAGATCAAGAGAAAACTATTCTTGAAAATTTACCACTGGAATGACTGGCTCGATAACAGAGACAGTCATTCCCGTGGTAAATCTTCAAAAACACTCTTCTCTTGATCTGCAAATGGGCATTTCCTATGAGAAAATGAAATTTTTCATGAACAAATTTAAGTGTTCAAGGGTTAAGACTTGATAAAATAAATACTCACTCATGCATACACATACAAGGCCTGAAAATAACAAATTATCTAGGTTGTCCCCCAGAACAACCAGTGTGTTAAGTTTGCTTGCCCTGCAGTAAAATGTGTTTTCATAGCATGAAGGGTTAATATACATTGTGAATGGCCGGGAAATGGTTAATGCAAATTATGATTCTGCATCATGACCATCCTGTTATTATTCATGATGTCAAAAGGCAATGGTGAGGATTGAGGTTGGAGACATCTGTTTGTCCGTTTGTCTGTGCGTTTGTTTGTCCGTCTATCTAACCCATATCTAAGGAATCATATGAGGTAGGCTCAACAAATCTGTAGCCTACTTTCGTGCATTGTTTCACTACAATCGAATTTAGGATCAGGTCACATGTTCAACTGTCGATGTTACGGGGTGGGGTCACTTAGTGCATTGCCAAAAACTAAAGGAAAATGCAGAATCAGCATCTACATCCAGAGCAGTCTAGTTTATTCATTCCATCGTTCGTTGATTCGTTGATTAGTTCATTAGCTTGTCAGTTGATTGGTTGATCATTCAGTCAGTCATTTCAAACATATGTCCATTCATTTGATAGGATACGGGAAAATGAACAACCACAACCCATATGAAAATAATATATTTTAGATAAATAGATAATCGAAATTGACCTGTTAATCTGTTCTGTGCACGTGTAAAATCCTTAAAATGTACACACAGACAATCTTCCCAAAATGTAATATCAGAATGACTGCTATATGAACAAAATGTGAGCCAAGGCAGAAAGTGGTCCCTCAAAGGACAAGCTAACTGCTAACAATAGCTTGCTATTGAACAATGGTCACGATATTAACCTTCATTAAAATGTCATTATTAGAGGGTAATAAGTTTAAATGGTGTAAAGGCTATAAGGAGGATAATTAGCAATGGCCCAATAGTTGATATTTAATATATATGTAATATATAAGCTATTACACCCAAATATAATTTTAATGCATTTACTATATAAATATACATTATTAGCATATATATGTCTATGACGACAATTATGATGCTAATTATGATGATGATTATGACACCCTTGATATTGATCGCTACTGACAGAGGTGAAGTGTGAGAAAGTTAATTATCTAGAGGTTTTTGATGTAAATCATTATAGAGGGCCCTGAAAGCCAGTAGGTTTAATGAAAATGTGTACACCCCACTTTTATGTGTATTAGAAATGATTTAGCATTTAATGGTTAAATTTGGTAAAGAAAATTAATATGTTGACTTATTGAGTGGTCATTTAGAGGCCAAGAGAATACAATTTCTTAACAAATTTATCAATGGAATAACTGGCTGGGTGGTCGAGCCTGACATTCCTGCAGTAAATTTTCAAATATAATATCCTGTTGGGCTGCAAATTGGCATTCATCGGGACCATGGCAGTCAGGTTTTGACTGGTTCCTCATATAAGTGATACCTTTTTAAAACCTGAATTCCCAAAATCGATATTTAAACGTAACAATACGTGTAAGCTGTTGAATATGTTGACACTAATTTTGACGCAAAGCTGTTGAGGACTAAGGTATTAACTACTTGCAAGTTAAATTACTTTCTAAATATTCAACAAAATAATTTTTACAATCTTAAAATCTGTCATATCCAATCTATGTTTGAAATGGTTACCTTATTTTACAATTGAATAACCATAAAAATATGAGCACACATGACCCTGTGAGTCTACCAATGTGGGTCATTTCAAAATTGTGGGAACTAGCACTCCATGAATGATTCTAGAATAAACCCTGTACATGTAGGTCTATATGAGCCCGAGCAGTATGAACCAGGTCCACTAGACCCAATATACTTGCAGATACCAAACATATGAATAATTATCTTAAATTAAAATTTTATAGCACTCTTTTTTGCTCATGAACTGCTATTCGACCAGATAATTAGAAAGGCTCTAAATCAATTCCAAACCCTATTGAAAGCAAGGTGTAGAGCTTTTATCTAGAGATAGAGTGAAAAAACATTTTTATTAAAGAGATGCAATACTGATTAAGATAGAACTCCTTCGGGAAGTGTTGGGACCCTAAAAGAGCATTTTGATGTTTCAACGTCTCAGCCATTAGATTTCCTCAATGTC
>CM067366.1:13845541-13933041 GCA_034401795.1 Chaetoderma sp. LZ-2023a | reverse complement strand
TTGGCGGCCATATTGATGACGTCATAAATGACAAAATAATCTTCTCCTCTGGAACTGCTGAAGCGATCTGGCTAAAATTTGGGGAATATAATTAGTCAATGGCGGCAAGTGAAATTTTTTCGCAAAAACTTGATTGGTCAAAGAGTCTCGGCACCGTGGACCAATCAATTTCGAGCATTTGGGGGCCATTTTGAACTTTTTTATTTGATGGATTTGGATGGAGAAAATTGCTATACATATGTTAGTTGACCATCTGCATGGTGTCTTTTAAAATGAACGAGATCCATCTGTAAAGTGCAGAAATGTTTAGATTTCAATTTTCCTCTTTATTATGTAGTAGAAGACAGTTTGCTACAGGCTCTAATAAAAATGATTAATGTGACATTTGATTTTCATTTTATATCTGGTTACTATGGGGGTAATAAATGGCATTCGCTACTGGAAATGCTCTAGGCAAACAGATTAATATAATGGGGATTTAATTGCCATTTAATACCAGTTGACCATCTGCCCGATTAACCCATGAATGTATTAATGTCAATATAAAACTTGCACTTAATGTAGATGCTAAGGATAGCTGATGAATATTTTTCAAAACAATTTGACTAGAAATTGTTCCTGCCTATTAAACCTTCTACTGGTGAAATATTAGATTTTGTATTAACCCTTATACTGCAGAATGTCAACTTTTATTTCATTGATTTTGTACTAATTTTCCAGTATCCATTAAGAAATACTGGAAAGGTAAATTGTCACACACTTCATATATATATTTTACTGCTGAATGGCCAATCCCTGATTAACCTATTTACTGCTGAATGGCCAATCATCTAGCTGAATTTTGGGATCAGTTTTGTGTCTGTATATAAATCTTCTCCACAGCCACTTAAGTGATTGATCCGAATGACAACTATTATTATCTAGAGCAGTTACTAAAAAGTGAATTTCACCAGAGAACATTTGTATACAATTTGTACACATTGATCCCTGAATTTCATGTAACATGTTGAATATTTTGAAACTAATTTGACTGTGTGTTGTTGCTGCAACAACGCCCAGTGAAATAGTTTCAAAATATTCAACATAATGTTAAAAACATAGGGCCTTAACCCTCTTATGATGAAGCCGGCCAACCCGGCCTCTGAAGGGGTCTTGAGGAATGTCGATTAGTAAGCCAAGTGAAAACTATTTCTGAAAATTTACCACTGGAATGACTGGCTCGCTAAGCGAGCCAGTCATTCCAGTGGCAAAATTTCAAAATACAATTTTTTTGGCCTGCAATAAGACATTCAACAAGAAAATGTTTAGTTTTTTTGACAAGATTTAGTCATTAAAGGGTTAAATGTTAAGGACATAGGGCTTACAATTTGTACAATTGATGGACATTATAACCCTGTCTAGCATAGCTAGAAATCGGAGGGGCATTGCTGGCAATGGATACCTCTATGTTTTTATGACCGTAATAAATAAACAACAACGCTCGCTAACTGGTCCCATCAGACTATGGGACATATTCAGTATTTTAAAGATTCATTTGGAACGAGATTACATTATAGAGTACCTTAAGTTATTTAATAATTGTATGTCCCTCTCTTCCTGTGATAGCACTTTGAAAGAAAGCGCACACCAGGCAGTCTTTGATGAACTGTGTCAGAGGGCTTATCTGAGTTAAATATCACTGATGTCTATTGCTGCGTATGCAGTGCATTAAGATCTATCTATGTACAGTAACATCATTATTTTAAAGTTCATGGCCTCCAAAGTCCTTGGTCTCCAAAATCATTTCTTTTTTGCAACTGCCCTGTATTAACCCGCCTTTACTGACAAATTCTTAAGCGCCCAATGAGATCGTTATTAGCAGAATTATAATGTCGATTCCGAACAGAAATAGTCTGAAAATTATTGTTGACTAGGGTATCAACAACATGCAACCAAATTGTTTTTTTAAATCAGCCAAATCGTTTTAGGTTTCTTTGATAACTGTTCTGAAAATAGAATGAAATAGACTGTTACACTGTTTATTCATTTGGACAATCAATCATGAAATGTTTTATTGTCATGTAAAGAATGAATGAGACCAATGATAGGGGTCAAACCACAGTGGGTGGGGGTGGTAATTACCATGCATAGAAAAGGCTAGCATTTCAATTTCGCACTGATCTCAACACAATTATTTATCCAATGATCGATTTAAAAGCGCTTTTATTTCTGAAGATAGTTGTGCGGAGAACCAACTTAATGTTTTGAAAGAACGTTGACTGAATGTTGTTGCTACCTAAGGAAACAATTACGTTCAGTCAAATTGTTTTTAAGTAACCAGCTAGGGCATTTTTCAAGGAACTGGTGATGAATTGAGCATTGAGCAGGGTTAAATAGATAATCGATGTATTGAGCAGGGTTAAATAGATAGTCGGAGAAGTGATATCAATAAACGTCCAAACGCAAAATTAACCCTTTTCCTTCTAGCAGGGCTGAAGAAACTAGTGAAATTATGCCACAACTGCTTGTATGTATTGAAACAAGACTGAATTTTTGTGAGAAATCTTGTAGCCTGCTTGACAATTAACTATGCTAAGCTAGTCTAAGCTAAACTTTGTTAGTCTACACTAAGCTATCATAGGCTACGGTTAAACTAAGCTAAAATAGTTTAATCTGAGCGATGCTAGTCTAGGCTAAGCTAGGATAGTCTAGGGTAAGTTAAGCTATGCTAAGCTTTGGTATGCTATGTTCGGCTAAGTTAAGCTAATCTAAGCTATGCTAAGCTAGGATAGGCTAAGCTAGGCTAAAATAGTCTAAGCTAAGATAGTAATCAACGGCGTCTGAGTAATAGTCAATGGTGTCTGAGTAATCGTCAATGGTATCTGAGTAATCGTCACCGGTGTCTGAGTAATAGTCAATGGTGTCTGAGTAATCATCAATGGTGTCTGAGTAATAGTCAATGGTGTCTGAGTAATAGTCAAAGGTGTCTGAGTAATCGACAATGGTGTCTGAGTAATAGTCAACGGTGTCTGAGTAATAGTCAGTGGTGTCTGAGGAATCGTCAATGGTGTCTGAGTAATAGTCAATGGTGTCTGAGTAATAGTCAATGGTGTCTGAGGAATCATCAACAGTGTCTGAGTAATAGTCAGTGGTGTCTGAGGAATCGTCAATGGTGTCTGAGTAATCGTCAATGGTGTCTGAGTAATAGTCTATGGTGTCATAGCAATAGTCAATGGTGTCTGAGGAATCGTCAATGGTGTCTGAGTAATAGTCAATGGTGTCTGAGTAATAGTCAGTGGTGTCTGAGCAATAGGCAATGGTGTCTGTGTAATCGTCAATGGTGTCTGCATAATAGTCAATGGTGTCTGAGTAATATTCAATGATGTCTGAGTAACCGTCAACGGTGTCCGAGTAATCATCAACGGTATCTGAGTAATAGTCAATGGTGTCTGAGTAATCGTCAATGCTGTCATAGTAATAGTCAATGGTGTCTGAGTAATCATCAATGGTGTCTAAGTAATAGTCAATGGTGTCTGAGTAATCGTCAATGGTGTCTGAGTAATCATCAACGGTGTCTGAGTAATAGTCAACGGTGTCTGAGTAACCCTCAATGGTGTCTGAGTAACCATCAACGGTGTCTGAGTAATAGTCAATGGTGTCTGAGTAATAGTCAATGGTGTCTGAGTAATCGTCAATGGTGTCTGAGTAATCGTCAATGCTGTCATAGTAACAGTCAATGGTGTCTGAGTAATCGTCAATGGTGTCTGAGTAATAGTCAATGATGTCTGAGTAATCGTCAATGGTGTCTGAGTAATCGTCAATGGTGTCTGAGTAACCCTCAATGGTGTCTGAGTAACCGTCAACGGTGTCTGAGTAATAGTCAATGGTGTCTGAGTAATAGTCAGTGGTGTCTGAGTAATCGTCAATGGTGTCTGAGTAATAGTCAACAGTGTCTGAGTAATAGTCAGTGGTGTCTGAGGAATCGTCAATGGTGTCTGAGTAATAGTCAGTGGTGTCGGAGTAACCGTCAATGGTGTCTGAGTAACCATCAATGGTGTCTGAGTAACCGTCAATGGTGTCTGAGTAATCGGCAATGGTGTCTGAGTAATCGTCAATGGTGTCTGAGTAATCGCCAGTGGTGTCTGAGTAATCGTAAATGGTGTCTGAGTAATCATCAATGGTATCTGGGTAAGAGTCAATGGTGTCTGAGTAATCGTCAATGCTGTCATAGTAATAGTCAATGGTGTCTGATAATCGTCAATGGTGTCTGAGTAATAGTCAATGGTGTCTGAGTAATCGTCAATGGTGTCTGAGTAATAGTCAATGGTGTCTGAGTAATAGTCAATGGTGTCTGGGGAATCGTCAACGGTGTCTGAGTAATAGTCAGTGGTGTCTGAGTAATCGTCAATGGTGTCTGAGTAATCATCAATGGTGTCTGAGTAATAGTCAATGGTGTCATAGCAATAGTCAATGGTGTCTGAGTAATAGTCAATGGTGTCTGAGTAATAGTCAATGGTGTCTGGGTAGTCGTCAATGGTGTCTGAGTAATAGTCAATGGTGTCTGAGTAATAGTCAATGGTGTCTGTGTAATCGTCAATGGTGTCTGCGTAATAGTCAACAGTGTCTGAGTAATAGTCAATGATGTCTGAGTAACCGTCAACGGTGTCTGAGTATTCATCAACGGTGTCTGAGTAATAGTCAATGGTGTCTGAGTAATCGTCAATGCTGTCATAGTAATAGTCAATGGTGCCCGAGTAATCATCAATGGTGTCTGAGTAATAGTCAACGGTGTCTGAGTAATCGTCAATGGTGTCTGAGTAATCGTCAATGGTGTCTGAGTAACCCTCAATGGTGTCTGAGTAACCGTCAACAGTGTGTGAGTAATAGTCAATTGTGTCTGAGTAATCATCAATGGTATCTGAGTAATCGTCACCGGTGTCTGAGTAATCGTCAATGGTGTCTGAGTAATCATCAATGGTGTCTGAGTAACAGTCAATGGTGTCTGAGTAATAGTCAACGGTGTCTGAGTAATCATCAATGGTGTCTGAGTAATAGTCATTGGTGTCTGAGTAATAGTCAATTGTGTCTGAGTAATCATCAATGGTATCTTAGTAATCATCACCGGTGTCTGAGTAATCGTCAATGGTGTCTGAGTAATCATCAATGGTGTCTGAGTAATAGCCAAAGGTGTCTGAGTAATAGTCAATGGTGTCTGAGTAATAGTCATTGGTGTCTGAGCAATCATCAATGGTGTCTGAGTAATAGTCATTGGTGTCTGAGTAATAGTCAATTGTGTCTGAGTAATCATCAATGGTATCTGAGTAATCGTCACCGGTGTCTGAGTAATCGTCAATGGTGTCTGAGTAATCATCAATGGTGTCTGAGTAATAGTCATTGGTGTCTGAGAAATAGTCAATGGTGTCTGAGTAATAGTCATTGGTGTCTGAGTAATAGTCAACGGTGTCTGAGTAATAGTCAGTCATGTCTGAGTAATCTTCAATGGTGTCTGAGTAATCGTCAATGGTGTCTGAGTAATCGTCAATGGTGTCTGAATAATCGCCAATGGTGTCTGAGTAACCGTCCATGGGGTGCATCCGCACGCTAACATCTGCCCCTGGCTGTAATTATTCCAACCAACTATTCTACGTCCTTGACAACATAGCATACATCCTGCACAAACATCACTACATTATCGCTCATGTGGCTACCATGGCGTCTTCTATATTATGTACAAGAGCAGGAAGGCGATTATATTTCACCGAGACTTTTAACAAACTCTATTCAGGCATGCTATAGCGTCTCGTACAACCTGCATGCCCCTCACCATTTTATCTCATGAGATTTATCATGTCATCTTCTTTGTTATGTACAAGAACAGGAAGGCGATTATATTTCACACACACGTTTGATAAACTCTATTCAGGCATGTTATCTTTACAATTTCATTCAGTTCGTAATAATTGCGTGCTTTATTCGTGACCATCATACATACTGTATATTTATCTACAGCGGTCATATGCAATAGCGTGAAACCGTTGCCAAGGCAACAGTCCACATAGCAAACATTCGCTTTTGGCACCAAGCAATGATGGTTCTTTAAGACAGGTAGTCATAAGACAAGGGATAAATGAAGAAACATCATTTGGCAGCAAATGCAATATAACATATCGAATGACTTTATCAAGCGATCACCTCTCTTTAGTGATCACATTTCGATGGCCCGGACAGGATCCATTATAAACAGGTTTTACTGTGTTTCCTTAAGGCAGGTGATAGACAGACACAATGTGCATGATACATTGGAATTTTGATATCAGCCGAAGGGCTGGGGAAATGGTGGGCAGAAAATAAATTTTATCAAATGTGGTCATATCATTTTGAAGCTTGTAGTTAGTAGACTACAGTACAACACATATTTTGTTGTTGAGTCAATCTGCGGGCAGTGAGCAGGAGTCAAATGGGCAATCTAATTCTATATATGTACATGGCTTGGATATTGTTTCTTCACAGAATAGTTAGTCCTGCGCAGACCGGGTCCTGCAGCAGCCGGTTCCTCGGGTAACTTAAAAATGCGAGATATTGCTATCTTCTAATACCTCTTGTCCTGCTAGTTACTTCTCCCAAAGCACCAGGTATAGAACAGTAAAACTGGTTCCATGTTATCAGATTTAGTGTCCAAAGAAATCCCTGATTAACCTGTTTACTGCTGAATGACCAATCATCTAGCTGATTTTGTGACCAGTTTTGTGTATATAGATCTTCTCCAAAACCAGCTAGGCAATTGATCAGAAAGACAAGAAATATTATCTAAAGAAGTTCTAGAAAAACGGAATTTCACCAGATAACTATATTGTACATGAAGTACCAGAAAAGAATGTCTAGTTTGAGTGCAGGTATTCTTGGAAGCCGTATATCTGTTCCTGGAACAGATCTAGTTATTATTATTATTATTATTATTCCGCCGTCAGCCATTTCCAGCAAGTAAATTGAACCAAAACTCCGAAACCGGCAAGCAAATTGAATCAAAACTCAGAATATATGGTTGAGATCACCCACTGAATCAAAATAGCTAAACAGAGCCTGATTGGCTCAGGGCATTGGCGGCCATATTGATGACGTCATAAATGACAAAATAATCTTCTCCTCTGGAACTTCTGAAGCGATCTGGCTAAGATTCTGGGAATATAATTAGTCTATGGCGGCAAGTAAACTTTGTTCGCAAAAACTTGATTGGTAAAACAGTATCGCCACCATGGACCAATCAAATTCGAGTATTTTGAACTTTTTTATTTGATGGATTTGGATGGAGAAAATTGCTATACATATGTTAGTTGACCATCTGCATGGTGTGTTTTAAAATGAACGAGCTCCATCTGTAAAGGGCGGAACTATTTAGATTTTAATTTTCCTCTTTATTATGTAGTAGAAGACAGTTTGCTATAGGCTCTAATAAAAATGATTAATGTGACATTTGACTTTCATTTTATATCTCTGGGGTAATAAATGGCATTTGCTACTGTAAATGCTCTAGGCAAACAGATTAATATAATGGGGATTTAATTGCCATTTAATACCAGTTGACCATCTGCCCGATTAACCCATGAATGTATTAATGTCAATATAAAACTTGCACTTAATGTAGATGCTAAGGATAGCTGATGAATATTTTTCAAAACAATTTGACAGGAAATTGTTCCTGCCTATTAAACCTTCTACTGGTGAAATATAAGATTTTGTATTAACCCTTATACTGCAATGTTAACTTTTATTTCATTGATTTTGTACTAATTTTCCAGTATCCATTAAGAAATATTGGAAAGGTAAATTGTCACACACTTCGTATATTTTTTACTGCTGAATGGCCAATCCCGGATTAACCTATTTACTGCTGAATGGCCAATCATCTAGCTGAATTTTGTGACCAGTTTTGTGTCTGTATATAAATCTTCTCCAAAGCCACCTAAGTGATTGATCCGAATGACAAGTATTATTATCTAGAGCAGTTACTAAAAAGTGAATTTCACCAGAGAACATTTGTATACAATTTGTACACATTGATCCCTGAATTTCATGTAACATGTTGAATATTTTGAAACTAATTTGACTGTGTGTTGTGGCTGCAACAACGCCCAGTGAAATAGTTTCAATATATTCAACATAATGTTAAAAACATAGGGCCTTAACCCTCTTATGATGAAGCGGGCCAAACCGGGCTCTGCAGGGGGTCTTGAGGAATGTCGATTAGTAGGGCAAGTGAAAACTATTTCTGAAAATTTACCACTGGAATGACTGGCTTGGTAAGCGAGCCAGTCATTCCAGTTGCAAAATTTCAAAATACAATTTTCTTGGCCTGCAATAAGACATTCAACAAGAAAATGTTTAGCTATTTGACAAGATTTAGTCATTAAAGGGTTAAATGTTAAGGACATAGGGCTTACAATTTGTACACTTGATGGACATTATAATCCTGTCTAGCATAGTTAGAAATCGGAGGGGCATTGCTAGAAATTGATACCTCTATGTTTTTATGCCTGTAATAAATAAGCAACAACGCTCGCTAACTGGTCCCATCAGGCTACGGGACATATTCAGTATTTTAAAGATTCATTTGGAATGAGATTACATTATAGAGTACCTTAAGTTATTTGTAGAACACAGGACTTGAATAATTGTATGTCCCTCTCTTCCTGTGATAGCACTTTGAAAGAAAGCGCACACCAGGCAGTCTTTGATGAACTGTGTCAGAGGGCTTATCTGAGTTAAATATCACTGATGTCTATTGCTGCGTATGCAGTGCATTAAGATCTATCTATGTACAGTAACATCATTATTTTAAAGTTCATGGCCTCCAAAGTCCTTGGTCTCCAAAATCATTTCTCTTTTTCAACTGCCCTGTATTAAACCACCTTTACTGACAAATTCTTAAGCTCCTAATGAGATCGTTATTGACAGGATTATAATGTCGATTCCGAACAGAAATATACGGAAAATATTGTTGACTAGGGTATCAACAACATGCAGCCAAATTGGTTTTTTAAAGTCAGCCAAATTGTTTTAGGTTTCTTTGATAACTGTTCTGAAAATAGAATGAAATAGACTGTTACACTGTTTATTCATTTGGACAAACAATCATGAAATGCTTTAGTGTCATGAAAAGAATGAACGAGACCAATGATAGGGGTTGCGGCTCACAAACCACAGTGGGGGTGGCGGAGGTGATAATTACCCTGCATAAAACGGCTAACATTTCAATTTCGCACTGATCTCAACATAATTATTTATCCAATGATCGATTTAAAAGCGCATTTATTTCTGAAGATAGTTGTGCGGAGAACCAACTTAATGTTTTGAAAGCACGTTGATTGAACGTTGTTGCTACCTAAGGAAATAATTACGTTCAGTCAAATTGTTTTTAAATAATGAGCCAGGGCATTTCCAGAACGTTAGGATGCATTGAGCAGGGTTAAATAGATAATCGGAGTGATATCAATAAAACTCCAAATGCAAAATTAACCAGTTTCCTTCTAGCAGGGCTGAAGAAACTAGTGAAATTATGCAGTGATACATCACTGCGTGTATGTATTGAAACAAGGCTGGATTTTTGTGAGAAATCTTGTAGCCTACTTGGCAATTATCATATTATGTTTGTTGAAAGCTGTTGCTATTTAGGGTAGCAGCAACTTTCAGTCATGAGTATTTATCTGTAGGGAACTGAAATATTTAATGTGATGATTGTCCGAGTTTGTTTACATTTCTATCAGCGTATATAACTAGTTGTTGCTTCGCCGCCCATTCGCTCACCACCCACCCACCCCCATATGTAATGTTATTTTGTTACATGTAATGAAACCACTCTATTCTGCGTCAAAATAAAATAGCCATTATGGAGTTTGTTTTGACAATTATGTTGCTGGAATGAGTTGCTAAATTGTTGCTATCAATTCAGTCACATTGGCCGGAATTCAACAAGGATGTTTAAACCAGGATTAGCCTAAACCGGGTAACAAATCACAAAGTAATTGCGATGTTAGTTTTATAGATTGGGGGATGTCTCCAACTTTTCCTTGTTTGAGAGCTAGGTCACGTCCCGTGCAAGAGGTGTGGCCTAAATTAAGTTTTAAATAATTGTCCTTGTTCTATGTCTATTCAGCGCCATGCCAAATTTGGCCGGGTTGTAGCATAAGCGCTGAGGCTGATATTCCGCCATGCTTGGACAATCTATATTAGTGAGAGAACTCAAAGCCGATGGTACGATTTTGTCCCAATTGCGCCGTAGATTGGAATTTATATAGTCAATGATAGTAATTAATTTTGTACCTATGATCATTCCGTTGCTGAATTATGTTGCAAAAACTTACCCCAAAACACCGGCATTATTTTAGAGGTCCAATCTGTGCTGTTTAAAGGGTGGGGCAAATATCATGACATTTTAAAAACGCAAGGCTGTTCATTTTAACGTTGCGAGATCATACACATATATTAACGTATTAGCTGATGTTGCTGCATGCATTTTGCACTCGGTACCATTCCATCTGGTGTCCATCATACAACAGGATCACATTATACCATAATACAGAGAGGGGGTGGCATTGAGGGCGGGCGGGAGAGGATGGCGGGAGCGAGGGAGGGATTGAGGGAAGGGAGAAGCGGAGGAGAGGGAGACGGAGGGGAGAGAGGGTGGAGAGAGAGAGAGAGGATAATGTTTTAAAAATAGTCTTCTATTGGTATGCAAACGGACATTTTCCAAGACTACCGCAGAAGCCGTTTTGGCCAGCTTAAGTGTTAAAGAGTTAGCTAGATAGATAGATTTATTACACAATAGGAAATTGGCCTTTGAGTGAATACAATGCTATTTATTATGCATTGTATGGCGGACAAATTATTTGCATTGTGTCCACACAGATGGCACAACCCCTCCTCCGACCCCCACCCCACCCCATGAACACACACTTGCTGTGCGCGCGTGCTTTGTATGTGGATAGCTATTACAAATGTAGTGGAAAAGTACTATATTATATGCTGACATTTACACCTTTATTGGGCAAGTTTAGTCAATGAAAACATTGTTATTGAAGGCAGTAACGGCGTTCACTAAAAAATAGATGCTGATGTATGTTGATGGTGGTTTTTAAGTATTAGCGGCCACTTGACCTTTATATGACCTGCATATGACCACCTATCTAAGGGGACCACTTGAGTTGTGACTCTAAAAACGCATTGCTATTCCTGCATAGGACCACCCATCTAAACGATTATTTAGCCTAATGCATAGGACTACCTATCTAAGGTAGACCACTTGAGTTTTGTTGATAACCACCATGCATATATACAGTTGAAACGAGTGGGAGGGAGGTGGAGGGGAGAGGGGGGGGGGAGGAGGTGAATGGGGCAGGTAGTTGAAGGGACGGGGGAGATAGATCAACTATGTGATGATATAGAATATATCACTATGTTCCAGCCCTAATACGTCTGTTTTTGTTGCAACGGTCATGTTATAAAGCTATGAAATACTAAACGATATCTGTTGCGTGCTGCTATTGCTGCTAGTTGATGAAAAATTAATACAGTTACATAACGCATAGCGACATTTGAACGCGAAACTTGCATAAATTCTGGGAATATTGGGATAAATCACTATGTGTCAGCCTTAATAACTTTGCAACGACCAGTAGCAAGAGGTTTCTGTTGCAAGGGTCGTATTCAGAGGTTTACACATACTAAGATATCTGAGATATGTGTTACAATTATTACTAGTTCCAGAATTATTAATACGATTCCACCCATGCAACAGAAAGCTGTTGCTAGTGGCCGTTGATACATTATTAATGCTGGAACATAGTGATCCTTTCCTTAATTTCCGCTAATTTATACAAGTTTCAGGTTCCAAGCACGCTATGTTCATAGATTATGAAATACTAAAACACTCGAGTTTTGCGTTGCTATTTCTATTAATTATTTAATTATTAATACGCTTGCATAGTGCAGTTGAATGTGATACTTGTACAAAAAAAATACAGGAAAATATTGAATATTATGGAAGTGCACCACATGAATTTTATTGATGGCGATTCTCAAAAACACTGCTCTTAGAGACAGTAACCATTTTTCGTTAAAACAGAGATGCTGATGTATGATGACGGTGGTTCTCAGTGATTAGCGCTCAATTACGTTCTATGACCAGCTCTGTAAGTGAACCGCTTGAGTGGTGGTTCTCAAACCCATTGCTATTACAGTATAGGACCGTACATCTACGCACTTAATTAGCCTACTGCATTAGAATGCCTATCTAAGGTGGACCACTTGAGTCTTATTGGTGATGCTTCTAAAAACATTGCTATTTGTGGTTATTGTGAAACCTGTGGCATCTTAAACCACAGGTATGACAGGTCGTAACAGACCACCTTTAGAAACATTTTAATGTAATTAATTAACCTACTATTATCTTCCCAAAACAGGGAAATCATAACATTAGCAAACTAACTTCCATGATTTATATGCACAGCACACCATTGGATAAGTTATGGGAGACCTATCAGAACTATCTTGATAACAAGGGCGATCAATCTGGCCAGAGTAATTCAGCTAAACAATTAAGGTTTAACTCACTTTTTAGCGAAAAATACGACCGTGACCTATAACATAAATGATAGAAATTGTGATTAAAATGTTATCTTTAATAGGCCTACGTTCGAAACATACGAGGATGATATATTTAAGAGTTCCAATCATGGCCACTCACGAATGCAACTCAAGCTACCTAAAGGTGGCTCAATAGCTATTATGAGTAATGAACTGGATTTGCTACTGTAAATGCTCTAGGCAAACATATTAATGTGATAGGGATTTAATTGTCATTTAATACATGTTGACCATGGGGCCCAATTAACCCATCAACCTATGAATGTCAATATAAACCTATCGCTTATTGTAGATGCTAAGGATACCCACAGAATATTTTAACAATCTGACTGGAAGTTGTTCCTGCCTATTAACCCTTCTACTGGTGAAATATTATAGTTGTTGTATTTACCTGTGTACTGCAGAATGTTAGCCCTTGATTGATTTTGTACTAATTTCCAGTTTCCATTGAGCATATTGGAAAGATAAAAAATTGTCATGCACTTCTAGATCTGTTCATGGCTGTATGGTCAATCCCTGATTTACCTATTTACTGCTGAATGCCCAATCATCTACATGATTTTTGTGACCAGTTTTGTGTCTGTATATAGATATTCTCCTAAGCCACCTAGGTGACTGATACGAGAGACAAGAAATATTACCTAAAGCAGTTAGAGAAACGGAATTTCATCAGAGAACAGGAAAACAGATTAATGTGATAGGGATTTAATTGTCAATTAACAGCAGTTGACCATGGAGCCGATTAACCCATGAACTTATGAATGCCAATATAAAACTTGCATTTATTGTAGATGCTAAGGATACATGCTGACTATTTTTCAAAACAATTTGACTGAAAGTTGTTCCTGCCTATTAACCCTTCTACTGCTAAAATAATAGATTGGTATTAACCTTTATACTGCAGAATGCTAACTTTTACTTGGAATCCTTCTAGAAATTGTTCTGATTATTCTGTTTTATTATTATTATAATTACTATTCCTCTTCTATCGGCTTCTTTTGAGCCATGGATCCCGGAATGCTATGACCGTTGACATATCAGCGTGGGCATAGATGAACGAGTGTTTGAAAACTAGAAGATAATCTGTCCAATTGCCCTGTAGGTGGGGCTTAGAATACACCTTCCGTATCATCTGCGTGTCGTAAGAGGCGACTAAAGGAGGTAAGGGTGAGGTAACCCTGACAGAAACCTCGAGTGCTGAAGACGGAGGTTCCAGGCCGCACGGCGCAAACTAATAAACCATGGATCCACGCACTTAACGCTTATGATCATGTCGATAGTCACTTAGGATTGGCGGTATGATCAGAGAACGAAGAGAAGAAGAAGATCTGTCAATAAACGGCCGAGATATGAACTTCCGAAATTACTACATCATATATAGCAAAGGTCTAATTTCAGAGGTGTTCTTAATAGAGAGGTTAGATCTGTTACAGTTTCCGCCGTCGAGCAGATTTATGGTGACAACTTTAGATTTCACACTCCTGTTCCTTGCAACCGAATGTCCAAGTTTATTTAGCAACATGGTTTGGTAGACTGAGTTGTTTCTGTAAAAATAATTTGACTGAAGGTCATTGCTGCGGGATGAACAACTTTCAGTCAAACACATTACAAAAAATTCAACAACATAGATGTCAGAGCACACAATAATATCTTAAATATTTAGGCATCAGCGGAAAAAAGGTCAATCTAGTAATAATGATTTTATATAGCTTTCATGATAAAGCTCCATCAGATGGAAATTCAGGCTTATAACCAGGAAGATATTTATTACCCAAAGACGAACACGTGCTCTGGCGCCAAAAGATGGTTATTCTTTAAAAGGGGTGGTGGTATGACGAGAAGCCGTAAGCAACCACCATCTTTTGGTCCAAAAACTCTGCATAGTATAGCGAATAAGTTGTATTAACTGACTATCTGTCTTTAACAACCACTTTTTGATGGACCATACAGTGCCCATTATAAACAGGCTTGAGTGATCTTGCACGCTTAAATGCGCTATTATACTCTTCTCTTAATAGAGCGGATTAGTGATTTAGCTTTTAACACTTTGAACCCTAAAGTGCTAAAATCTTATTTTCCTGATAATACTAGAAGTATTGCGTAAGTTGATGAATGTAATGAAAGAAATTTGACTGGAAACTGTTGCCACAGCCGTCATATATCCCTACCCAAGCCCTCCAACGAGTTTCAGAATCTTATCTATTCAGTTTTCTTAAGTTGACAAATGCGTGGTGTGTTTCAATACTAGAAGCGTGACAGTAAAAGTAGTTCCTGTCTCAATTAGCTACATCAGTTGGTGACAACTTTAGATTTCACCCTTTACCCATTCTTTAGTGCATCTGAAATGGTTTTGCGAAATGTACATTTGCAAACTAAGAGAAGACTATTTATGAAAATTTACAACTGGAATGATTAGCTCGATAACCGAGCCAGTCACTCCAGTGGTAAATTTTCAAAATAGTCTTCTCTTGGTCTAGAAATGGATATTTTCCATTTTCCATAAAAATTGCAACAGAAAGGCAATCTTAACAGTCTATTTAAAAGAGCTACCATCGCAACTCCTCCTAGCCCATTTCACGCAGAAACTTGAAACTTCTGGTATGATTACACATATGGCCATGGATGGGCATGGCACTTTTGAAATTTTGTCATGACGCCGAAGGGGGTGGGGACTGTGGGTAAAAATTTTAATTTGTGCAAAGGTGGTCATGTCACATATCATTGTCAAGCCAATGATGAATAGACTACAACACAAGGAATTATTTTTATCTTGGGTCCAACTTAGGGTAGGGGGCGGGGACACAAGTGGGCACCAAGCGATTGTAAAGCAACTCGTCCTAGACCATTTCACAGAGACCTTTAAACTTTCTGTATGATTACACATATTGCGAGGAATGTGCATGGCACTTTTGAAATTTTGTCATGACCCCAGGGGGTGGGGACTGTGGGTCAAAAATTTAATTTATCCAAACATGGTCATGTCACATCTCATTTTGAAGCCAATGATAAGTAGACTACAGTACAAGGAATTATTTCGATCCTGGGTCTAACTGATGGGAGTGGGGATCAAAAGTGGGCACCGATCGATTGGTACACAACTCACATAGAAGCTTGAAACTTTTGGTATCATTGCACATATGGACAGGGATTTGCATGGCACTTTTGGAATTTTGGCATGACCCCAGGGGCAGGGCCCTGGGGGTGAGAAATGTGTGTCAAAATTTAAATTAGTCCAAAGGTCATGTTGCATATCATTTTCAAGCCAATGGTAAGTAGTCTACAGTACAAGCAATTATTTCGATCTTGGGTCAAACTGAGGGTGGGAGGCGGCGTCAAAATTTCAAAAGTGGGCACCAATCAATTGTAATGCAACTCTCCTAGACCACTTCAGATAGAAACTTGAAACTTTGGAGATGATTGCACATCTGGCCAGTGATTTGCATGACACTTTTTAAATTTTATCATGAACCCCAGGGTGTGGGGACTGTGGGTAAAACATTTAATTTATCCAAAGGTGGTCATGTCACATATCATGTTCAAGCCAACGATGAGTAGACAACAATACAAGGAATTATTTTGATCTTGCGTCAAACTGAGGGTATGGTGCGGGGTCAAAGGTGGGCACAAATCAATTGTCATTCAACCCCTAGAGCATTTGACATCTAAATATGTATTATGCTGATTGGTTTTTTTAATGTTTCTTCTTTTTTCAGACTATGAACTTTGCTTATGTTTGGACCATTTGCCAGTTGTCATTAAATGACTTCACGTTGCTCCTGGGCAGATAAGCTTTATGGTTCAGTCTCCAAGCTATGCTTTCCCAATGGGTAGTACCAACGGTGTTTTGAATTCACATGTTGATTGTCAAATTTCAAAATGTGACTATCCGGTGGTCCATCATATCCTGTGATGTACAATTAATATACAGTACAGGTCAGCTATTTGCTATCTTCTGATAGGTCTTGTGGAATTTTGGTATGACCCCAGTGATGGGAAATGTGGAGTAAAAAATAAAATCTTTCCAAAGGTGGTCATGTCACATATCATTTTGAAGTCAATGATGAGTAGACTACAGTACAAGGAATTATTTTGATCTTGGGTCAAACTGAGGGTATGGGGCAGGGTAAAAAGTGGGCACCAATCAATTGTAACACAACTCCTCCTAGACCATCTCACATAGAAATGTATGATTCAACATATGGCCAGGGATGTGCATGACACATTGGAATTTTGATATCAGCTGAAGGGGTGGGGGAAATGGTGGGCAGAAAATACATTTTATCAAATGTGGTCATGTCACATATCATTTTGAAGCTTGTGGTTAGTAGACTACAGTACAACACATTATTTTGTTCTTGAGTCAATCTGCGGGCAGTGAGCAGGAGTCAAATGGGCAATCTAATTCTATATATGTACATGGCTTGGATATTGTTTCTTCACAGAATAGGTAGTCCTGCGCAGACCGGGTCCTGCTGCAGCCGGTTCCTTGGGTAACTTAAAAATGCGGGATATTGCTATCTTCTAATACCTCTTGTCCTGCTAATTACTTCTCCCGTAGCACCAGGTATAGAACAGTCAAACTGGTTCCATGTTATCAGATTTAGTGTCCAAAGAAATCCTTTCATTAACCTGTTTACTGCTGAATGACCAATCATCTAGCTGATTTTGTGACCAGTTTTGTGTATATAGATCTTCTCCAAAACCACCTAGGCGATTGATCAGAAAGACAAGAAATATTATCTAAAGAAGTAAAACGGAATTTCACCAGATAACTAGATTGTACATGAAGTACAAGAAAAGAATGTCTAGTTCGAGTGCAGGTATTCTTGGAAGCCGTATATCTGTTCATGGAACAGATCTAGTTATTATTATTATTATTATTATTATTATTATTATTATTATTATTATTATTATTATTGATTTGTTGTTGTCGTCATTGCTACTAGGAAATATAGGACTAAGGCTTATTTTCCGCAGATTTGTAGACCCGTGCTCTGGTATATCACCATTATTAGCACTCACTCACTCACTCACTCACGCACGTATGTACGCACGCATACTCACGCACTTGTACATATCACGCATATGTGCTTATG
This sequence comes from Chaetoderma sp. LZ-2023a, assembly GCA_034401795.1. Lineage (NCBI taxonomy): Eukaryota > Metazoa > Mollusca > Caudofoveata > Chaetodermatida > Chaetodermatidae > Chaetoderma > Chaetoderma sp. LZ-2023a. The sequence continues at coordinate 13,915,327 of CM067366.1, read as the reverse complement.
CTATTCTTTCAAACCATTTGTTTTAAGAGCTTTATAGTTCTAGTCAATCAGGACATGACAGTGAAATCTCCCTTTCCCAATTACCAGAAAATCGAAACGGTACAGAGTTATAGGAAAACCTCATCTACTCAGATTTTTCAAAATTGTGCATGTGTAGATTGGATAAGCCGGAAATACCATTTCCTCCCATCCCTCTACACCTAAATTATATATATATATATATATATATATATATATATATATATATATATATATATATATATATATATATATATATATATATATATATATATATAATAATTAAGAGGTTCCAGTTTTATAATGGACCTTTTATCTATGCCGCGCCCATCCCTAGTTAATGTCCACCAACACCTCACTCATGGTGGGATCGATCGACCCCTGAACTTCCTGACTATCAATTTCCAGAAAACTATATAGGTATGCTGTTGAATATTTTGAAGCTAATTTGGCCCAGTCAACTTAGTTTTAAAATATTCAACACAATGTTTACTAACGGTTACTGTATAATAGCTTGTTCCACTATTATGCCACTATTGACGCTGAAGAGCTCAAAATCAGTCAGCTTGTAATTTCGTGTATTCCATCATACGATGACTTCGCGGCTTAATACTAGCTAGTTGGAGAAAGTTAGACACATACAGCTGGTTTGTTATTAATTACTATACAATAATGCCTTAAATACTTGTAAAATTGTACATAAAATGGATTTCTCCAAATATGACCGTTTATCGCCTGATTCGCTCACGAACCCGGAACTATTCGAATAGTTTGAAAAATGTCTATGGTCTGAAAAATGTCTACGGTGGCTGCCATCTTTTATGATGCATTACTAATTTTTATTTTGTAAATAGATGTTAGATTTCTGTTTGCGTGTTATGTATGTATTAAAAATCAACCGATAAAAAATAAAAACGATAGTATTATTTATTTTTAAATATTTATCTGTTGGAGCTGCGAAAACTTCCGACGGCAGTTGTAACTTGTAAGTTAGGCAATCTAGAAATAGAAGCGTGGCTTCTCGCTCCCGTTAGCATAGTATATGGGATCTCGCGAGGACATGAACGGCGCATTATGAGCGGAGTCGGCCCAAGTTAAACCTAAAGCACCGCCGCCGCCACCACCACCACCAGCTTTGGTGTAGTCAGTCAGTCAAAACAGACAGGTCGCTCTATTTTTAGATTGAGATTAGAGCGAGAGAGAGCCTTGTAGACAGTTTTTTCATTATTAGTAATTTTCAATCCACGCCCGTCTATGTAAGTGGATAACATTTTATAAATGCTCTACTGATTACCCTAACAATATAACGATAAAGTAGTAGAAAATCAATGTATCTATGTGTATATCGCCATATAAAGTTCTAAGAACTGCTCGTATGGGATCAGAGGTCAAGAGGGAGCAGGCATTATTTTGTGGGCTGCGTGGTGTAGTGGTTAGCGCACCCTTTTATGCGCAATTTCTTAGCCTAAGGCCATTAGGAGTGGGGGTGGGTGACTAATCGCTATTATTAACGTTTTATGCTATCATTTTATTATTTTCACAGTTTCACAACTCTATGCACAATGTCGCCATGCATATCATCACCACAAACATCACCATTATTATATGATCACAGTTAAAATGTCATCGATCCCCATTGTCACAGTCCTCATCACTATTATGTCATTGACATTATTATTAGCTCATCTGGTCAGAATGGCCAAGTAAGCTAATGCTAGGGCGACCATATGTCCGTCCGTATCTCCTCCTAGACTGATTGGTGGATTTTAGGCAAATTTGGCTGAACGGATCCTATTGTGATAGGCGCTATAAATTTCCTATTCAGAATTTTGATTAGGTAAATCTTTTGTGTGAAAATGTTAGATTTTATGAAAGATTTAATATAAATTTTCAAAACGCATCTTATCTCCTCATTAACGCTGGGCAGGGAGGCTGTGTATAGGCTACCCTCGCTGGGTTCAAGAGGGAAAACATTTTAAAACGTTTTGCTAAATCTGCAAACTATGACAATCTGATGTTTTCAGATAAATTACCTCATATAATATACAAACTGAAAAAAGCCGATTTTGTATGCGCAGAGCGCTCTGGAAAGTTTTCCCTATTGAACGCAAGATTGACCTCATTTTATGGAAACTCATACTTCTCGTGAGGAAATCAGAAATATACCTTTGATGATCAAGTCAGACGGGATACAGAACTCTGTTTAATAGCAGAGATCAAGGCATCTAGGGGTGAGCACAGTGTATGGCGAGCCATTGTAGCCCGATGAGACTATGTGTTAATGATGAGATTGATAAATCCAGTTTCATAGTCAATCACATGACGTCATAATTAACAACGTCACGGGTAGGCTGGCGTCATAATCAATTATGTCATGAATGACACATTTAGTCCGTTATACACGCGTGATAGTCCATCAAGTTGTACCAACTTTGTGTAGTTACTGTTTAATAATTATTTTGTTGAATATTTTGAAGGCAATTTGAGTGGGCGCTGTTGCTGCCATTGGCAGCAGCAGCACCCGGTCAAATTAGTTTCAATATATCCAGCAGCTTACCTGCATAGGTTTCTGGTAATTGAGAATCAGCGAGTGCAGGGATCGATTAATCACAACACGGGCAATGTGTGGGTGGAGCATAGTTGGAGATAGGCGGGGCACAGCTAAAACTTGATGCCCAAACTATATTATGATCATTAAATTATTAGATCACATGGTCTGAAAGGTCAGGTGAGCTTATGGCATGGCGACCGTCTGTCCGACAATTTTTTCTTCAACGGTTTACCACTCAAATATGTCATGGAACATGTACCTTTGCAGACCAAGACAAGACTATTTTAAAGATTTACCACCGGAATAACTGACTTAGTTATAGAGCCAGTCATTCCAGTCGTATATCTTAAAAAATAGTTTTCTCTTGTTCTGCAAATGGCCATTTCTATAGGCCACTGCAGAGGCTTATTTTGGCCAGCTTAGGCGTTAAAGGGTTAAACGATTTCTCAAGAACCACTTGACGGATTACTATTACATTTGGCAGCATGCATCCTTAGGACATAGAGATCCAAGTTTCTTCAAAGAAGATTGATGGTGCAAATTTGTCTGACCGCCATCTTGGATTTGGCTAATTTTTAGAGATGTCTTTAAAAATCTCTTGGAAAAACCGCTTGATAGATTGATTCGAAACTCATTAAACAGTATCTAGGGTAACCCCCTAATGCACCAGCGGCCATCTTGGATGGCCTAGCCTTTTCATGAAAACATGTTCTCCCGAAACGCTGAAGGGATCGGGCCGAAATTTGGCAAATATTATCGGCCTTCAGAACAGAATGTTTAGCACCTACCTAAATTTACTGGTATAGTCACAACCAGTTAACAATTGTATTGCGAGTTGTACGTGGCAAAGATATATTCCTATGCAGGTTGGCAAAGTATGTATTAGAATGAACCTGGTAGATTCTCCGGCATGGGCTTTTAAGCCCAGAAGAATGCTAGTCATTCCAATAGTACATCATACGAATGATATACATTGGTATCAAATGATAGCACGTTTGTCCTGTCGATGCCATGTATGACAGCAAACATTGCACGAGGGACTGTTCGAGCATTTGCCTCCTCTACATTAAAATTCAGCTGACATACCTCTGATGACCGACAAGCAATGACAGTATAACAAGGGATCATGGTCTCTCAGGTAGTATGGCTCACTAGTAGCGCTAGGCTTTGTGATCCATGCACTTTCTTTTTTACTGGGGGCCCAACCCCTCTTCATCTCCACTGGATGTTGTGTCTGCCGATTGATGGTGCGAAGTTATATTGGTGAGTTTGTTTCACCGCCATCGCTCAGAATCCTTTATACACTTCACCATGTATGAATCGAGCACACGATCTATTCTCTTGGCTCATTTGGATAAATTATGGACATATTTCTACACTACATCACATAATATTCCGATGCTGTGAACCTCCTCGATACTGATTTTTGGAACATTTGCCATTACGTTCACAGAGTATGGGGCTACTGACTGTGCCTATTACACGCAGCGTACGTGAATTTTCTTCCTCCCAGCATGTTGCCAACTCTTGGTCGATACTGCGTTTTGTTGCCTTGGTCATAAGACATTCTTTGTCAAAAGAATAAGATCATGGTGCCACATCGTACTTCGGAGGTCCAGCCATTGCCATTACATTTGTTTGTCTTTGTGGAGGGTTCACATTGTCCTTCTTTGCTGCAGCAATTTTGTAGATGGACATGAATGCGTTTAGGTTGGTTCTATGAATTGTGATGGAAAATCTAACCGACCTTCCAATAAATCCTTTTTTTCTCAGCCCCCCCCCCCCCCATAGGCTGACTGGCTGATACCATTGATTTTCAGTAATTGTCTTCTTATCTCTTCTCCCATTACCTCTATTGCCTGGATGTTGTGAAGCATATGATTGTTTGTTCGAAAATGGGTTCTCATTCCAAGGCCAGCTCAACTGTATTTCTCGTGCGATGCTGTGGACACATTCGTTGCAGGTTACCAGTATTTTTGGTTGATCTGCGTACACTAGGATCTCCTGTATGGTTTTCATGGCTGTATAGATCAAGGTATCTTAGGACCTACTGCATGTTTTAATGGTTGTATACACTGTATGGTATTTCGGGATTGGGTGTGGCAGGACAGGCAGAAATTCTACACACATGAGGCGAATGTCCTTAGCAGTCATGACAGAGATGATCACACTCCATATTCGCATGGTTCGCTCATGCGGACTTGCATTCAAATAGTCAGACTTACAATGATGTAATCTTGCCAATAGCCAGGCTATATCCGTCGAGAAAGTGCCACTCAAAAGATCATCCTTCACTGAATGAGGAAATGTAGTAACATTGTATTCAGAGCGCAAATCTGGATTTTTTAAGGTTTAAATACCTGCTTCAAATGTTGAGATTTTAACTGAGTATTGAAGGTTGTTGGCTCATGTTGGATATTAGTTTCAGAATGTTTTAGCTTACTGGTTGTAGAACCTAAGTATTCCTGAAAAAAGCTATCACCGTGTCATGACTACACCCCCCCCCTCCCCATTCCAGATAGGTTGGCCTCGTCATGATCAAAGTTGTCAACAACATTCATGGTAAAACTCCCTGTGGAAAAGCGAGGTGGAAATGAAAAAAGTGAAAAAAGTCTCAATGCACACAGTTTTGCTAGTGGTTTACCTGTATGGCACATTGAATATGTTAGCCATGCAGGTAAGTTGCTGTTAAAACGGCATGCATGGAAATGTGCATACAATTTCCGTAGGTGTTTGTCTGGACAGTAGTTTCAAGATTTATATGTATGATCATGAAATTTGGTATGTGCATACATCTTAGAGAGAAGGTGTGCATGTAGTAAAACTAGGACAGTCTCGTCATTTGTCCATTTACCCTCTATGTATTTGTCTGGGTCATAATTTTATGACTCTGCGAGGTATGCCTTCTTAACATCTAATATATGCATTGCCAAAATGAAGCTGATTCGATCTCAAGCTCCAGAGTTACCACCCTTTGAGATTTTCCACAGTATGGGATACAATGGGGAAAGATATTTATTTAGTGCACTTTTCATCGTATTTAGAGCTATTTAATCGTAACTTGGTGGGTGGCTACAGCAGATTTTAGCCCACCTTGTCAGAAATGCTATGTGGTCTTATGGTATGGTAACCATCCATCCGTTGTCCCTCAACATTTGCCTTAATATGCTAGTTACTTCTTAATCAATGACCTGATTTAACCAAATTTGGGTTAAAGGATCTTATTGTGCTATTGATCACCTTTTCGGTGGTCATCTTGGGGTTTTTTAATTTTCGGGAAATCACTAAATAATGATCTTGGTCAGTCTGACCTAGGTTCCAGATAATATAGGCCAATGGTAAATTAGTGTCAGTATGTTCACCCATCTTATAAGCAATTTATACCAAATCGTGTCATAATGCCCATATAGGCATCTAATATTTACATTATTCAAAGCGACTAATTCGATGACAAAGGACAGGTTATGCCACTTGCAACTCTTCGGCAGTATTGTACCAACGTGAGATGATATTAACTAAGTGGCACATTCCATCATATTTATAACTATTTGGTAACTTGATGGCTGAAAATGCTTAAATTATTAGCAGGGCTACAAGTAAGCACAGTATAGTTCAAGTATTTTCCTAATTTATTTTACTATTCCTATATTAGGGTAAAAACTTCATAAATTTTGTCATATATTATCCTTCGGAATGTAGGAAACAGAATGCTATGCTTCTCAGAACATCTCATTTTCAAATCTTCCATGGGGAATGATCATCGACTGTAGAAAAGAACCCATTTTGGAACAAAATGTCAAGGTCAAAGATATCCTAATTAGGGTAAATTATTTTCTTTGAATGCAATGAATAATTGTTTTCCTGGATAACTTTACAATGACATGTGTTACACATTGCTGCTATACGAAACATAGAATATGGTACATGCGTATTTCATGATACTAATAACTGCTGCGTTAACTAATATGGTCTCACCATAATGATACAATGTAGTTTAATCTTGTAATGGCCAAGTCAGCCTTTGCCATTTACATTTACAGTCCAAGTGAAAACACTAAAAATGTGTTGATTGAAGTCATTCATGACACTGATAAATTGAAAAAAGTTCTACTGTACAGCTCGGTAATAACATAGAATGTTTCCAAAAAAAACTAATGTGTACTGTTTAATATTTTGAACATAATTCGATTGGGAGTAATGCAATGAGTCACGTTTCTTACTCAGCAAGTTAGGCACTTACATATGTCAAAATCAAATTTCTCCCACTTATATTTACATATAGATTGCACATATTTAGTAGAAGCAGTAATCATTGTACACTTTTAATTTGTTAATTTACTTTTAAGACACCATTCACATGTTAGTGTATTTCCTATTATTAGAGATTATTTTAAGATTGAAAGATTGCTAGGGTTGTTTCCAAATAAATTACTTAACTCCATTTGTTCATGTATTAAAGCACATTTTAAGTTATGCCAATTTCAAACTAACAATATGAACATAAGCTTTATATCTCGTAAATATTTGATTACCATTGTGATTGAGTTTTTGTTTCTTGGTTATTTTTAACAATTTATTTTTAATGAAGATATATTTGCAGTTCAGCATCCAGGTTAACATTATGGTCAATTATCCATTTATTATTTATAGTATATGCACATTTTGGAATTAGGTTGACTGGCAGACGTTGCTCCCTGAAGACAAAATAGTCTTTAGTTTAATGTCCCTTGTTATCTCTCATCCAATTCTTCATTATTACAAACGTCATAAACTCACCGATTGTTAATCTTATCCTATAAAAGACACCATTGTATATATTTTGCAAATAAAGTTTCTCTCCAAGCAAACAGCCATCTTCAATATTTTTTTGCAAAATTTACAGCAATCTTGTACAATTATTATTATTATCATGGGACGGGGGCCAAGTTTGCCCTTATATGAGGGAGTAGCCTGGTTCTAAATGTTAGTTGAGTGGTGTTCATCGAGTCGATTGTCTGGATGGAGACGAGTAACACTCAGAATCTCTGCTCGCTGTAATAATTCAGTTTCTGGGATGATAGTGAAGCTGTAACTATATCCAAAATAAATTGAGGTGATTTTTTGAAACATACAAATATTTCGCAATTATATTCAAACGGTGAGCCAGAAATTTATTATCCGCCATGAAGAACCAGCCAATCAAGTGCTGGTTGATTGCCAAAAATCGGTGGGAAACCAACACACCTTTGCTTGCCAGCTTGTTCATGACAGGTAGTTCACTTCATGGCTCACCATTTGAAATATCTTTTTAAAATTTAGATATTTATTTCCTGAAAATAAACAAAATTATATATTAGATAAGTTACTAACATCTGCATCAGAGTTAGTTGTGCTCTACATGGTTGGCTGCTTTAAATCAACTTGGTTTAAATCACTGAGTTTGAATTAATTTTTTTTATCAGCTATTCCACATATAATTTGATTTCAAATTTTTACTAATCATTGTATACCATTATAAATAGCGTGGTTGCCTCTAGTCTTATCAACAAAGTGATAACAGTACAATGAAAATTTCTTTGAAGGATGATTGAGTTAAATCTTTAAAATAATAAAATTATGTTATTTTATAATCATGGGTTTTTTTAATTTCAAGACGACAATAAATTCAATACAATTAGTTATTAGACACATACATTCAGCTTCATCACTGCCAACCATCTGTTTCTAACCTATAGTATCTTCAAATTTTTAATCAGCTTTTTTAACATCAGACCTATTTTAAATTCAACAATGCATTGCAAGCAATACAAATCCCCTCGATTCCCACTTTTGTTTAGATGAAATGTAAGGAATCTGGGCAATTCACTTGCCTGCTCCATATAACTGAATTTTTGTGCTTATAGTACAGTGTTAGCTGTAAAGGAATAATGGCAAAATAACGAAGTTTGTATTTTTAATGGTGATAACTCTGGCAAATATCTATGGATACTGACGAAACTGGAACTTGATCTCTGTCTTATCACTATTAATATAAATTCCGAATTTGGTTCAAATCCGTTTAGTCTAGCATGAGCTATTGCCTGGAAACTGCCAAATTAACTAAACTGCCTGACTAATCTTACTATCGTCATGTAGTGCAGGTCTGCTAGTGGTTCTCCCGGAGCACCAATGCAGTCATTTGCTCTTCTCAAGTGGATATGCACACAGGATCAATGTGCCTTTATAAACATCATAAATAGTTAACTGAAATTGGACTTGGGTGTAGGCTTGTGCGATTTTATTATTTAATCGTGAAGCTCGATTTATTTTTTAAATCACGACTTTTATGATGTAATTGAGGAAAAATTGGAAAATCGTCAAAATCTTACGGTTTGTTTAAAATCTGAAGTGTGTACCTTTCCATCGCATTTAGCTGTACATCAGTGCAATTATAATCGATTTCATTGTATTTATATTCAGCTGTACCATGCATGTGTCGAATAATTACTAATCGCAACAGAAAGCGCTATGATAAACAAGCTAACAATAGCGAGGTAACACCATTGAGAAAACCAGCTCTAGTTACTCCGACTAATTGCCATATAAGCTTCTTTCTTTCACTGGAGAACCCGAGTCTGTTGTGAAATACCAAGTATATACTTAGTTGCAGAGTGTTAGACAATAATCAGCTAACTTAATTCTTTTTAATTCTAGAGTTAGTAATTTCAATGAATAACTAGATCAGTGGTGTAATAAGGTTTCTTTTTTAATTCGGTTGTCATGTCTAATTTTTTTTAATAAAGCAGCAACAATCCAGATTGTTGTATTTTGATTTTTCTTACATGTATATCTTACATTCTGAAAGCAACTATAAACTGTGCATGCTCATAAAATAATTATTTACATACCTCTTAGCACAAGTTTGATCTGCTAAATGTAGTGATCAATAGTCGAGTATTCGTCAGTCGAGTGCAACATTTTTTGATTAGGTAATTGTAGATGTGTTTGACTGGCAGATACTTATTAGTAAGCTATTGTAAATAAACTACTATTCACGTGTTGAACATCATCGCCATCTTTATCAAAGCAATCGTCAAGTTAACGTTTAAATTACAGATCAAATGCTATAATTTTAGCCACCCCAAATGGAACACAGATATGAATGTGTATTTCCAATAACATATGCCTTTATTTAATCAATATACTACGGTACTATATTGATTGAATCATAATCGATTATTTATTTCTCTAATCGAACAGCCCTAATAGTACCGGCATAGTTATTTACCAAACCCGACTGATGGTAGCAACTCCTAGCCCCAGTTTTCGGGACTTGTCATATCACTCTGGTTTATGCTTTTGGGAATTTGGACCTCTGTTTAATCGATAATCTTGATTTTTTTTCTTTTCAAAATTGGTCGCGATGTTTCAAAGAAAAAAAATCGTGCAAGCCTACTTAGGTGCAATTAGAAATTGCTTAAAAATGTAAAGGAATTATTCGTGCCACTAATTAGTTAATTAAATTTAAGTAGATGTTGGGAGGCCTATTTGGTGAAGCAATCATTCAATACACAGTTTCATAATGGCATGTGCACCTGTTGCGGAAATTTGCTTTTCACATTGTGAAAAAAATAAAACAAATCTCGTTTAAATTAAATAAATCTGATTTAAATCAAATACGTCCGAGGTTTTAAAAAAAATTTTAATCGCTAACCGTGCTGGTATAGCTACTGGAATGTTCCTGGAACTGAAATATTACAAATAACTATTCTACGCTTACAAATATTACTAATTTCCGTACAGACAATCAATTTGACGAACATGGCTCAGGTAAAACCACAGATAGACAATTTTACAAATATACAAAGAGAGTAGTACAGATATAGAATAGGCTTGGTATCCTCATTGACTAAATAAAATATAACCATCCATGTTGACTAAATATAATATGCTGCACATGTGTTGATGTTTTATACGTTGTGCTTCTCAACTTATAAATAAAGTGGAACCAGGCTCTTCTCTTTGATGCATTGCATCAATATGTGTACTTATACACAGTACTGGCACATAGCAGATCCGTGGGTGAGCAATCATTATGCAGATATGCCCCTAGGGGCTCTCTGAAACCCAGCTTTCCAATGTTTATGAACACACCCTTGCTAATATACTCGTGTAAGTGGTGGTACTTTAAAAAGTGTTTCCATAGAGGATCTAGAACGAGGACCCAATTAATATTACTGTTGTCAACCAAGCTGAAAATTCACTTTGTACGATATTTAGCGAGTGCAATGTGATCATTTTCGACGATGTTGATAATAGTGATATTATATGGGACAGAGTTTGATATTCTATTTAGCACATAAACTGAAATATTGATATATTTTCCAATAACGTTGATCCCTGAACCCCCTGTTTAGACAAATAGATGAGCGTCCGGTTGCCAAGGGTCGCTAATTCCGCACTGATAAATAGCATATTGGACGTCTTACACCGAAAAAATAGTATTTGTAATTTGACATAAGAGAAAAATTACACTATTCAAACTTTATTTACATATAGCTGACAATTTACCCTGACAAAATTATCTTATATACTATGGGACGTCACAAGCGGTATTGTTGCATCATGGCGTGCGAACGATATCAGCGTAGTGATATCCAATGCCGCGAGGGCGATAGGCTCACATATATACTTTGACATACTCATTTCAGGCACGCATTGATCATGGATCTGCAACTCCGATTTTCCACGGCGACAAAGGACTTTAAACCCAGGATGTGAACGCTGTCTATAGCGGACACCTGCTTTTGGGGAGAAAATATGCCAGTTCTCTAAGACGCCGTCTTGTAGAATAGCCTTCATTCGGTTTCAAAATATAATTAGGCTCTCCGTTCTATTAACCCTTACCACGTTGACATCAATATTATATAACTTATACTCCAGCCAGAGTAAAGAAACTGGTGTACATCTTTCAATAATTTTGGTGGACGATATTGCTGTGGGACAGCAACATCTTCCACCAAATCTTTTGAAAAATGAACACCAGTTCATCCTTTAATTTAATTTGAAAAGTGAAAATTTTAACATCAGCGTGGTAAGGGTTAACTGACAATCTGTTTTTTGTGACCACCGTTTTAATGGTTTGCGTAGATTCTACTATAGACCGGGTTTTTCGTATGTAGCTGCCCTAGCACGTGACGATGAATTATTAGAGCCGCCCCACCAACACCCCGCTCCACCCCACCCAACCAGGCATATCCACGTATTTATTAATTTTTTCATGATCGGCATTATAAACTAGCCTTAGGTACGACGATTTTGCTCTGTCACTTTGACATTTCTCTTAACGGTTAATTAGCTGGTTGAACCTTCCATTTGAACCCTATAATAACCCCAACCATACATAGCGACATTGATACACAGGCCATCATAGCCAACCACCTACTTGAGAAATGAACAAAAATAAACACAATTCTAAATTTATTAAAAAGCGCAATGCAATCCAAACTTGATGTACGCTTTGTATCTAAAGGCTGATCAAGGCTCGAAAATAAGATAAATATCGTGTTGCCCCAGGGGCAAGTATGCCATTTAAATTAGGTTGTCTTATACTGTACTTCCAGGTTGCCCAATTTCTGTAAATTCCGTTGAAAATATGTATTGTTGTAAGCTATACAGACTACAGAATCCTTGTAAATACCAACTCAACCATTATATTAACCCTTTATTCTTCATATCGACCAAAAGTGGTTTCTGCAGTGGTCTTGAGAAATGTCCATTTGCAGACCAAGAGAAGACTATTTTTGAAAAGTTACCAGTGGAATGATTGGCTCGATAACCGAGCCAGTCATTCTAGTGGTTAAATTTTCAAAAACGGTCTTCTCTTTGTCTGCAAATGGACCTTTTCTGAGAAAATTGAAATTTTCTTGCCAAAATTTGAGTGTTAAAGGATTAAGTCTAAATCAAATAATTAGTCACCACGAGTACATATACAGGTCCTGAAAATAACACATTATCTAGGCTGTCCCCCAGGGCAACCAGTGTGGTAGAATTTGCTTGCCCTGCAGTAAAATGTGATTGCCCCGGATCGCAGGAGCGTGTAATTTCTGTGGCCTGCTGATTGATAATAGCGTGCACAGAGGCTGTAATGCAATCATATTTTGAATCAATATTTATTGAAAATTAACAGCACATATACAATTATCGGCACCATCCATGACGACAAGGGAGGAATCCAGTTTTAGCTATGCCTCGCCCATCTCTCGCTAAGCTCCACCACACTGTTTCCGTGTTGAGATCGAGCGGTCTCTGCACTCGAAATCTCAAATCCCAGAAAACTGTACATGTAAGTTGTCGAATATTTTGAAACTGGGTTTTAGGCAGCAACAGCGCCCAGTCAGATTAATCACAAAATACTCAACAGCATGTATATTAACTGATAAATACAATTCTTACAACGACGCTTAGTCCGTCCTCAATTAAGCGTTCGAACTTATCTACGGTATTCATGACGCCATTGGTTATGGTGTAGTTGATTATGACGTCATATGATGGATGGATAAACTGGACTCCTCCATTGTAGTAAAAGGTCCGGGGTGGGGGGTGGGGCACATATAATCTGATGAACGGAACCAGTCACATGACTTCCATATAATTTGAAATGAAGCATTTATTTGACCCCGTGCACCCTAACCATTTATGGGCATAGGGGAGTGGCTCAGCGAATGTATGTTTTCTCTTTAAATACACCTTTCCCAGATTGGCGTATTTTGGGGTGGGGGGGAAATACCTTCGCATCGTTCGCAACACTTCTGGATGGTAATCTGGCCGAGTGTAGCGAGAACGGTATTATGGTACTATTAGGCTCAGTTACAACGCATTTTAGGCTGTTTATATGAAGAGATAAGATCATAATAGTATTTAAGTCTTACATCATTGTAAAGCCCATCCAATTTTCTAATCATTTATGTATTAGTTTCTATATTTTTCTAAGATTTTCTCACGATAATTATGATTTTAAAATATCCCATTTTGGGCAATTAATTTACAAAATCTAGGCACAATTGCGTATTGTAGCGAATTCTCTCTCGAAGAATGTTGGTATGTTGGTCTATTGCAACTGGATGGCCAAGACTTGTCTAAAAGTGGGTGACAAAGTTTTCAAGCTCCGTGAGGGGTCAGCTTCTTGCACGGTTCCTCGTCATACATCAGTCACGCCTTAAAATTATTGGTGATTATGAGATGGCTGTTACTCTGAGGTCAATGGTTGCTGTTGATGGCTCCTCATCCGTGATGCCATGGCAGTGGTGCAAAGTCTGAAAAAAGCACCCAACTTGACAAAGATGCTTAAAGGTCATATTTGGAGAAATCCCTTTTATGTACAATTTTGCAAGTATTTATGGCATTATTGTATATTAATTAATAACAAACCAGCTGTATGTGTCTAACATTCACCAAATAGCTAATATTAATCCGCGAAGTCGGCGTATGATCGAATACACGAAATTACGTGATGACTTACCTCCCTTGATTTTGAGCTCTTCAGCGTCAATAATGACGTAATAGTGGAACAAGCTATTATACCGTAACGTTGAATACATGCGGCTTCGTTCAACTTCAGCAGGAAATAAGTACAGTTTGGTTGCATTTTCCTGATCAGGCAAAGATAAAAATAGCTTTTTTCATGTCTTATGCCAATAAAAATAATAGAACGTTGTATGTTGATTGATTTTAACCCTAAATAAACAACTGACCATAGAGCCTAATGCGAGCTCTTACTTAACATACATAATATCGCCTACAAAGCGGAATGACAGTTTTGTGTTGCTGAATTAAATACATGTGCATACATAAAACAGACACACGTAAGTCAGCTAGATCTTTCTTATCTTTCTAAAAAAAATTATATGAGGTCCCAATGCATTCTCTTTAATTCTGACATTTTTGCTGCGGCTACGTAGGCTACATGGTTTAGGCCTGGAGGGTGGGTGTGTAGTTAGAATCACGAAAAAACGGCAACAGCTACGAAAAACCAATGCGCCAGATTTTTCTCGGTTTTATGTTTCCAGACATGTTTGAGAACATGATTGCTTCAATGGCGATTTTGGCTCGATAGAAATGTGCGTGAACAAAATTAGCCTGTAAATGACTTGATAATTTAATGTACAAGTGTGTGAGTTTTTAAAGCTTAGCATATACTCATCATTTTCGAGACCAACTGTTTGTAGGTTTTATCAGAAACCCTTTTGGTTTTACATAACATGCATAGGCCTGTATCACTATAGTAAGGTTACAGTTGAATAGGCGAAGTAAAGTAATCGATATTACATGCCCGTATCAATGGTTGGATGGTGGGGCGGGGCGGGGTGGGGGTGTGAGGGGTTGGAGAGGGTGGGGATAAAAACAAGCATTCCGTGTGATGGAAGCATATATATAGTAGCAGATGAACGAATTCATAGGAAGCCTGACATATCGGTTATCGATCGTCTCTCTTTCAGTTCATGCGGAAGTCAATGAAAGCTTATAGTAAACAAACAATGTTGACAGTCTTCGACGCGTAAGCTATCCAACGTAAATCTGTGCACTGTTAATAAACGTAGGCCTATCTAAATATGATAATTTAGGTCATCTTACCCACCTGTTATAAATTATTATTGTCACGTTTTTGCGCATCTTCACTCATATATGACCTGTTTCAGTATACACGACAATTGTACACACTCGGGGCCAGCATTTGTCTCTAGTACGTAAACCTACAAATTACTGCAGTAAAAGCGTTGGAGAGCGAGTGTCGTTACGCGTAAATTGATGTGTTAGCTACATTACATTCAAAGAAGTGGCAGATATATACCCAGAATTTACCTCCTCGCCCACATACATATAGGATACGCATGCGTGTGTAGGCCTATGTTTAGAATGACAGGAAACATAAGTGGCAATGTGTAGGCCCCACCACAGGTATTTTTGGCATAATTTTTGCAACTGAATGCGGTGTTATTTGCTTGTTCAAGTAGGTTAATCACGTAGTCTATGAGAAGTCCAAACCTCCCCTCTCCCCCCCCCCCCTTGGTCACTCATTGCTGGCATAATGTACATCCCTAAATGATATTGTAATCAATGCTCGTTAAAATTGATGTTTTAGATTGTCACAGATAGCTTGGCGTAGGTCTACAGGTGATTTAATTATATAGGCCTATAACATATATCCTATATGGGCCTAGCTTTCTCCAGTCTTAGACTAAAACAAATCAATTGATTGCGATACCTTAGGCAAATTCGCAAATTCTGATCTACCGGTGGACTTTGCATTTGGTTTGTGTGCGCGCGCATGATTACGTGCCGGCGTGCATGCGTGCGTGCGAGGAGGGGTGGGGTTGGGGTGGGTGTGGTGGGAATAAAGATACATCTGGAAAATCATAACAGATTCTGCGGAATTATAGCCGCAGTTTGGATACAAATTTGATATGGTGTTTATTAAATGGAATGCAGGAAATTACTTCGCATAGCATCAGAATTTTCAGGGAGAAGAACCAGCCCGCCCATCTCTCCCCCAAACGGCCATTTGGAGGGGATACGCCCTCACTCACAGACCCTCTCCAATATTGGACTAACTCAATAATAAAATCCTAGATCTGCGCTCGACGGCCATCCCACCAATACTGGATGTAGCAAGATATAGTTTTGTAAAAATACAGTATCTACAGAATCACACTGAGATATTTTCTCGAAGCAGATCTCATCTAAAAAGGAGGTTTTCGTGCCCGAGATATTCATATTTAAATATGGCATCAGCGCTATTATAAACTTCTGACTAATGTCCACCGGGAATATCATTGAGATCATTGCCTATTTCAAAATTCATTGCTAAATACAACAGAATGAAAAAGTTACCATGGTTAAACAGTGTTGCCTGTATTAGCTTTGCTTAGCGGTTGTTCCACTATGACGTCACAGCTGCTTGGAATTCAAGGGAGGTAATTCATGACGCGATATTCTAAAGCTATGTACTTTATCGGCAATAAATAGAAAAAATATGCCATGTATTAGCAAATTGATAATAGCTATATGATTTGGAAGAACTGGATATATTATAATGTCTTAAAATACCTCTCCATATATGACCTTTAAAAGAAGCTTACGTCGCACGTATCTATGGGATGATGAAGAGCTATGGAGAGGGGCCAATTATCTTTGATCGGTATGTTGAGAACTCACTTAAGGATCTGACCAAATCAAAAATGGCTACATCAGCTTCAGCCAAGGGGATGGAATTTATAATCCATGATTAGATTGTCATCGCAATGATCTCACTCAAAGAACTGCTCACATCCTCCAAGACAAAAGCACGGATCTTCAAATACCTAGCTGAAGCACTGGTTGAATACTTCAAGGATTCTTCTCAAAAGCGAGTAGTTGTCCATAGCACCACTGCACAAGCTAACCATCCTTACAAACTCTCAGACGACATTTCCTCTCATAGCCATGAGGAAGCTGACACAATGATGACATTGCATGTCCTGGAGGTTGTCAAAGATCACACTGAAGACCATCAACATGTGGTCTCCAGATACAGATGTCCTCATCCTGCTGATTGACCTTGTAGCTCATGGGTGTGTTGGTGCCTTAACCAACGTCAATTTCCTGACCAGAAAGGGGGTAAAACATAGGTTGACCAATGTGTGCCACCGAGTTGACATCATTAGGAAGGAGAAATGCAGGGGTGTTATAGGGTTCCACTATTTCTCTAGTGCGGATTGGGGTGGACACTTTGTGGGGATATCAAAGAAGACGTGGATATCAACCTTCCTGGTACTCATACAATCTCCACATTTCAGCGCCATAGAGAGGGCATACTGAATGTCGGAGACACTGACCTTCCGGAGCTTCCAAAATATCTCTTGCCATTGGAGCAATTCCTATGCAAGGTGCACTCTCCTAACAGTGCAAAACATCATTCCTGCACTTCGCTGGGGGCTCTTCCGTGGGAGAAACCACGAAGGCGAGAGAAACTTCCTCCAACTTGAGCAGCATTTATACCTCACCTTAAGTGCTGTAATTATATGGCCATGCGTGACAAATCCTACATGGAAGCGTATCGCAATATGCCAACTCCAGAGTGGCATGGCTGGGCACCCAGTGATGATGGACAACGGTTAATCCCCGCGAAAGCCTTAGAAAAGCCAATTCTGCCCGCTGTCATTGAGCTTGTCAAATGTGAGTACAAGGTGTGTAAAGGTAATTGCTCATGTGTCAAAAACAAATTGTCTTTTACAGCACTCTGCGCATGCCAGAATGACTGTGACAACTTCTCAGACTAGAAGGTTGTCGATTATGATGATCTGTGAAATCATACTGTAGACACTGGCATTGTATCTCAGTTGCTATGATAATGGTTGAATGAAATCAAGAAAAACGTGATATACCAGTGATACCATGCATTTCATCTCTCTTGGGGCATCACCCAAAACTTATATCTAGACACAAAGATCAAGTTCCTAAGACAAAGTTCCAAAATTTTATCTAACTTTATGAGTGTGAGTCAGCGGACTCAATTGGAGTGCCGGCCATCTTGGAAATATGCAAATTAGGAATGGAAATTATAGTGTCTCCTTTTTTTAAAGTTTAATGATTATCAGATAAAAAATTTCCGTTCGTTTCAGACAGACTAGAAGTATCTGTGACACTTTCTCAAATTTGACCGTTCTGCGCGCCCCTGGTGGTGGCGACCATTTTGAAAAAGACCCTCAAAACACACTCCAGGGGGGTCCACATATTGGCACCATTCATTTTTGTTTTGCTGATGTCCTGAAGAGTAGAACTTGACCATAAAAAGGCACAAAAGTCCTACAGGTTTACACAGTAGACCCCAATATTACGCGGCGAATTGAAATAATGGCGCCAACAAATATCTATCTAAAATGGCGGCTACAGGCCTAGTTTGTCAAAGTGTCCATAAAGTAACAAATAGTTCTAAATTTAGGTAGTATATATATCTTTTATGAATAGATGAGAACTTTAAGGAGGACACATACTTTTCCCGAAACGCTACGCTTGGCTTTATGTGAAATCGGGTTAGTCAATTTAGCTTCATGATGTGGTTTTGCCAAAAGGTTAAATCTAGAATCGCTTATATATTAATTTTCAAAAACAGGAATTAGAATACTAGCATCCCAAAACTGGAACGAAACCCAGTTTACCTATCGTAACCTAAACAAAGGGGAGTCTGGACGCTGGATGTACTAACCACTTAATTGAATCTGAAAGATTATGACGTCATGATGCTCGAACCGTTGCTAAGACAGGAAGGTGCCTTCTTAGCATCAGCAAGGTGCTTTACAAATGGTTATGGCACGATAAATAAGACTGAAGAATATCTCCTTGTATAGTGTAATAATAATATAATAATAAAAAATTCATCTTCTGTGTTTCCTAATGTTAACGAGTGCGCCTATGTGAAGCGATTCTAAACTTATTACAATGGTAATGATTCTGTAAAAACTTTGAACGTGCTCCTATAATCAAGAACGGAATCTACTAAACAATAAGAAAATCGGTGCTTACTATCTGTAAATTGACTCCTGTCTTCAACTCATTTCAACTGTAAACCGGGATCTACCTGACTACAAGACATATATCAGCACTGGCTCTCTGCTAATTTAAGCTGCAAAAATGATAACTTGCTTCTACAAAGAAACCAGGATTTACTTGACAAAATAACATCAGTGCTGGCTATCTGTAAATGTCTGCTATCTGGAAACGTGCTTTCTACTGGATCAGCATTGCGTTTTCAAAAATTATGACAAAACTTACCGGACAATAATGTGAGGCGCCTCTGTAACAGTTGCTTTAAATTTAATGATAAAGGGCCCTATAAAAAAAATGGACTGTATCTCCACTATCCCTGCCTCTTCGTAAAGCGAAGGGAACAGATAAACGGAAGTGGAAATAGCGAAAACGGAAGTGAATAAACGTAACGTTTATTTTGGATAATATAGTAGAGGCAAATCGGATCAAATACTTACCTAATGCCAAGCAGCGAAAAGATGCCTCCTAGCTCTTGCCCTCTTGTGTCCTGTGTTCGTGTCCTCAAGCTAACACAATCAACTCCGAACGATAACTGAACTAGCCACAAATTAATAAAGTGTGCATGTACAATCGACCTTGGATTAACCAGTTTGGCCGGCCAAGACAATTACAAGTGCTAACACCAGGCAAGCGTGCCCTTCACAATAAACGTGAACACTAAAAATTAATAAGGCGAGAGTACAAAAATTATAACTGGCGTCAATTAATCCAAGTCGTTCTTACTAAGCTAACCACTGTCGAAGATTTAAGTTCTTTCCACCCAAAACCTCAGAAACTAAGGCTTACGGTTATCAAAATTTTAAAAATTAGCCAGATATATGTTTGATGTTTACACTTATGAGTACCGACGCTAAGAGAAAGAATTTCTGAGAAGACTGTAGCTTTATGAAAACGTCTCAAAAGGAAAAACATGCACAAAGTACATGCTACCAGGATCAGCAGGTCCACCTGGGAATTATTCCAAAATTAACACTTACCTCTGAATTCTGCCAGACACCCTGGTCAATAAAGCATCGGTCAAAGAATTGCGAGAAATCCGTCAAATAACGACTGAATGTCAATGCACTGCGCATTACAACAATTTTCAGCAACAATATTTCAAGAAAATCAGACACATTCTGGACCAGAATCTTAAAACAGACCATCAAAAATAAAGGGGTTAAAATGACATATTAACTGCTATTTGCTATGCAAATTTGGAACTTAGCAAAAGCCGTTCTGCTGACAACCACTCACCCAACGAACGCATTCTCATACTAAATGTGGTCAGCCACCTGTGTTCGGCTGTCCAGTACCTACGGCAGACCGTGATCCAGCGGCACTGTCGAACTCCATGATGTCAATATTTTGTCAATTTCCTGAAATGCAACATCCACTGGACAAGAAGAAGGTAGTCCAGTCGTAGGAGCCGGTTTTGGTGGATCCGGATATTGCACATACTGCAGCATGTTTAAGTTCTGGATATATAGAGGTTTTAAACGGCTGCATGTTCGGTAAAGTTCTCCAGCAGATTGTCTATAGGCATCAGGACAAGTCGGGACAACAGTCAGCATGACAGCCACGACGTGCACTGTCCCAAAGTGACAGGGTTCGAGGACTGCTTCGTGACAACAACATTATCTACGAGCAAACCAAGGTCACACCTCTGTCTGATGCGGAGATACTGGCTGCCATAGAGGAAGGAGCACCAGCTCGTAGTACAAAAGAACTCCTGACTCAGATACTCTACCGGAAGTTTGACAGCACCCAGGACAGGGCATGAATGAGAATGTCACTGTCTTCCGATGGCCTACTCGTCGGGGTGTTCGATAGAGGAATCCTGAGTAGTCACGTCTCGGGTCACCGTACATAACCCCTAGACCACTGTTGTCACCACCATGCCACCAATAGTCTTGGTGAGCGCTAAACTCTCTCTGTAGTCTGCTGGCCGCTGAGGCACTATGACTGTTGACCTGTGGGTCAAAGTCGTTTGTATCAGTGAGGCTTGCACCCAGCTCATGGAGGATTCATTGCACCATGAAGTACACATGGAATCTGAGACAGCTGGCGATGAGCACAGCTTCAGGAGTACCAGAATATGAGTGAAGCAGGGTGGAACTTACTTCACACCCTGCCGTGGCACACCACACGGCAAAGTTCAGTGGCTGATTCCAGTATGAGAGGCTTGGAGCAGCCATCCAAGTATGAGCTTGATTCGCATCCTTGATGGTGATGGGGTGATTGGTCAGCAGTCGTGGGTTGACGGAGAAGCTGGTTCGGGATTGTCCATCCACTGTTATGGAGAACGGTGTTAGCTCTGTTATATCATCCAGTAGACCGCTCAGGCCAGTCTAGGGTGTACCCAGGATGGGCGGTTGGCTCCAGATGACTGTCGTGAGGTTCAGTGGGAAGGCCATCTATACTGGTGTTCTTAAAGCTACCGTACAGGCAGCACACTATTTGTAGCCGTCTCGACTCCAGAGACCAGTGAGGTGACCTCGCCATAACATCTCGTTTTTTAGCTCCTCCATATCAACCCAGCCGCTGAAGCCTGTGAGGTATTGCTGTCGCACTTTAGGTTTCTCCGTGCGGTACAGGGCTTGGACCTTAAGTATATGGTGGTACTCTTCATCGGTGACATGGCCATCCTCGAGAGCTTTGCTGACAGACTCGTCGATAGTCCGTAGCATACTCTGTGCCAGTGTCACTTACTTAGCATGCTTCTCCAGCCTCCTTGTGATCTGCCGCTGCCCCACCCCCAAGCCCGTGGCCAAGACAGGGGTGGCTAGTGTCACGCCACCCAGCGGGATGACGACTATGGCACCCACCCCTGTAGCGAGGATGGCCACAGCTGCCACACACGCACTGGCTCCAATCACACCCGCAGCAGTGGTTCTACGTGCGAGAATGTTATAGGCTGTCTTATATCACCTGCACGTTCTGCTGTACTTTTGTGCCTCATGGACGAGATTCTGCCTGATGGTATCTATCTGCTGGAGTCACCAGCCGTGGATGGTACAGCCCTCGTCAGCAGTCAGGGAGGGGTATAGTTCTGGTTGCTTCCACCACTCTGATTTTGCCATAGTATAACTGGAGGATTAAACAGCATCACCTGCAGAATCTGCTCATGAGTCATAGAAGGGTTCATTTTGGAGAGCCAGGTGAACCATGCCAGCTTTTTAGTGCCTAGACAGACGTCTCTTAGACAGTAGTCATCCAGCGCTATGTCGGGTGTCAGTAGCTTTCTGAGATGTGACATCCAGAACTTCGCCTTATCACCAAGATAGTAGGCCTGCCGCTGGATGGCTTTCTTGGTCTTACACTTCTGCGCCATCTCCTCTTCCCACATCTGGCCCATCCTCGTCTGCAAAGACACCTGGCTCATCGTCGTAGACATCTGGCTCATCGTTGTATGTGAAGACATCATCGCCTGTCAAGACTCCTGCATCCCACTTACTCTCCTACAGGAGGACCTTCCAGTATCTGGAACCTTCACTGTTCCTTCGCCTCATTTCAATGCTCACATTCTGTTGATACCAGCTCTCCCGCTGTAGTCGCTCTCCTTCTTGTTGCCAGATCTGTTGCTGTGCGAGCATCTGTGCAGGGGTCATGAAGGGGCACCCCTCTATCGGGTTTATCATCTCGGCAAAGCTCAGATATTGCTGGTATGATATCATGTTGTCGTCAGGTCAATGAGTAATAAGAGTGTAAACTCTAAAAGGGCATCCGATATCCCATCCATGCTGGCATATATGTTAATGGAGAGGCTGTCAAACAGGTGAATTACAGGTGTGAACAGGCTAGGACTGATAGCTTTCCATAGGTTGCCGTTGGTACCTGGGAGATACTCTATCATGTCCCGGCCAACTTCTAACAGTGAGCTGCTGTGTGCACTGCCTGGAGGTTGATGTAGCAGATTGGCGTGTATGTATGTTGTGCCCCACTGGGGCACCTCGAAGGGGACCCATTCTACACAGTATTGTACCACCCATCTCCTCTCTAGAGAGGGTGTCATTACGTTCTCACTACCGGAGAGCAGCAGTCGGACACTCGGCATGGTTATATCTCCTGTTTAAACCCCTCCTATATCGTGCTATGGAACCCATATTTGCTCACTCGACTGGTCTTGCTGACCTGGCAGATGTGTACGCAGTTGATGCTGTCTAGGTAGAAGAGACCGATGGCAAGTCATTCGCCCTACAGTACGAAGCAAACTCAAAGGCATTCTCCCTCCACCCCATTAGTGGTGATGGGGTGGAGCTGCTCACAGACCTCAAGGATGTGTTGAAGGAGCGCCTGGGTCGCAACATGGATGGCCATAAGATCATGTATCGGTACGATTTCCCGAAGAGGAAGTACATCCTCGAGTCGTTGATTGAGGTCTCGGATACAGAGGTGGCAAACATCAACACCCTAAATGACGACCTCTGCTTTCATCTGGTCAAACACTATTCGAGCAATGCCCCGCTGATGACACATGATGGGCTGCTATTGACCCTGGAAAAAAACCTGCAGTTCATGTTTGAGAAGGCCGCAGTGTGGTACCGCGCTGGACCTGGTGGTGACTGGCAAACATGGTTGCCACTATTCAGGCCTCCCGCAGTCATTGACATAGAGGTTACTCCCCTCTCCACTGTTGTGAAAAGGGATGGGACAGTTCGAAAGCTCTACAATCGGGGTGCATCCTTCCTCACCTACATAGGTGACGGTGTCTCCCTGACGAGGGTGAGTCACCAGATCGGGGTTACAGGTGGAAAGCTTCTGCTGTGTCGTCCATTCGATGAGCCAGAAGAAGCTGTTAACCTCCAGGAGGGCATCCTATGGGTAGATGGTGTGTCACATGTCTCCAAAGCCAATGGTGCTGTTAAACTGCATCAGCGAGTCGGACTCACTAGCCCGCAAATGACTCCTATAGTCCTAGAGCTACGTCTCTTAGCCAGTGGCAGAGTGAAGCAGCTAGCCCCTGCCCCGGAGGAGATGAAGATCACTATTGATCCGGATGGAACAGGGCTCGATCTGGCACAGATATTTCTCAAGGGGTTCACTCTGTTCAGTTTAACTCTTCATATATAGCCATGATTCCCATCATACTGCTCATGCTGGCGTCTACAGCAGTGGCACAGGGCGCTGAAACTGCCATGATATTGGATGCTAAGTGGGCCCACTTCCAGGATGACCCCCAGTACAATCCTTGGGTCGACCCCTTGCGGAGAAACATTTATGGCCCCTTTCACCCACGTGATGAGATCGAGTCTATCTGCCACTTCTATGGGGTGGAGAGGGTAGGACGTGGTTGTCTGCTGGAGACAGCTGCTCAGCACCAGATTCTCTGCATAACACGTGAACATGCCAGAGTCTGCTGTGGTGCAAATGGTAATCACTTTAGCATCCTACCAGGTGAGCGTTGTCAAGGTAGATGGAAGACACTATGGGTGGTCCCATCATGCGAATGCAACTCTGGCAGAGACTACGTGTTTGTCTGAGCCTAAACAGTCCCATCTCCATCTAGAGGCCTACCATGATCACATGTCTCAAATTCCTATGCCCAGGGCTTGAGACGGCGGTGGGGGCCTCGGATCGCCCAATGGCTGCCAATTTAGGGCGGTGGTATCATTTTGCCTAGGAGTAGGAATTAAAATGATACCACCTTCCTCAACTGGCAGCCGTTCGGCGATCCGTGGTCCCACCACCCTCTGAATCCCTGGGGGCCTCCATCTATAGGCATACACCAACCACATGTCTCAACAACTCAGGGGACCTCAATCTAGAGGCGTACACCAACCACATGTCTCAACAACCCTATGCCCCCAGGGATTGAGAGGGTGGTGGGGGCCATGGATCGTCAAGCGGTGGCCAGTTGAGGGACGTGGTATCATTTTAATTCCGTCCCTACTACTTCATTAAATGTTGTTGCTATTTTAGTTTATTATTGTATTTTCTTATTTTGCTTCAATGTGTCAATAAAATAAATAAAATAAACAGAGTGTATTATTTGATCTCCGCCCCTTATACTGTTGCCCCAATATCACATTGTAATATGCACGCATACTAATGGAATGATATAATGTTTATACACATGCACTCAGGGCACATGGGCACGCACATACACATGAGGTGCACACAAGGGCACGCACGCACACAAACAAGGGCACACACAGGGACATGCACACACATGGGGGCACGCATGCACGTGCACAGGGGCACAACATATAACTAGCAGTATTGCATATTAGCATGTGTGCATATGAGCGAGACCTTTATCAAACCCTTATTGAGATACCCGCTCCAACCTATATGCCATTTCTCACACACCACGCTCTCACAAATTCTGACCACAATGTCTAGACAAATGAATAGCCATCAGAGTCAGTCATTCCAATGATAAATTTTCAAAAATAATCTTCTATAGGTCTGCAAATATGAATATGAAGAAATTCGATAGGGGTTGGCGGGTGGGTGGGTGGGTGTTGGTAGTGGGGTGGGGTTAATGCATGATGTTGAATGTAGGTGGTGGTGGTGGTGGTGTTGGTGTTGGTGGTGGTGGGGGTGGGGGTAGTGGTGGTGGTGGTGGTGTTGCTTAGCGTGTATGTCAGTATGGCTGGTAGTGGTGGTAGTGGTTCTGGTGGTGGTGCTAGTAGCAGTTGTGGTGAAAGTGGTGGGTGGTGGTGTTGATGCTGGTGGTGGTGATGGTGGTGTGTGTTGGTGGTGATGATGATGGTGGTGGTGGTGGTGGTGGTGGTGGTTGGTGTAGGTGGTTGGTGGTGGGTGTTTGCTGGCACAATGTCTAGACAAAGGGATAATCAGCAGAGCCAGTCATTCCAATGATAAATTTTTTTAAATGGTCTTCTCTTGGTCTCTAAATGGACATTTTCCATGAGAAAATTGAAATTCTCTTGAAGAAATTCGAGGGTTAAAGGGTTCAGAAAGTATATAGCGCCCATGTAATGGTGTAGCATGAGGTGGTCGCTTAGGACAGGTTTGACCTAATTATATAGTAAAATAATATGGTTATAGCGTATCACTGCTGTGTAGCCCAAAAGGATATATTTATATTTGACTTGTAGTAAACGACCATCTATGATTATGCTACTATGCTCATAACGTGGCTCTTAATTGTTGAAATGTAATGACATGAATGATAAGTCATTTGGTCTAAAATCAACTCCCCACAATGCACTTACTACTGTTAACGTATGAACACCATGAATTAACAGTGAGGTAATCTTTAGTGGTAAACAACAATAGCCAGTGAGTGGGTTCACACGTTATTATCGATTTAAAAAAATTAATTTACTTCCGGCTAGGACATTGTAATATCTTGCCAAATATCAATCTCATGTCATTTGTTCACCAGAATGTGTTTTTATGTATGCGAGTGCACTCAAATAATCAAGTGCTTACACATGAATCCATCGCAGCAAGCTGCACACTCTCATGCAGTATAATTAATGTATTTTATAGTCTGTGATATGAAAGATGTATTTTATGAAAAACATTCAACAACGTGGTTGCCAAAAAAGGGTAATAAAATTAGGAAAAAATTACTGTGTCCGGGCATGAACATACACATGTTGCCATAGGTATAATTGTGTAGCCGCCTGTATAAAATTGTGTCCACAACAATTTTTTTGAAATTTTAATAATTAAATGACTGCCACTTTAAAGACATATATCTCCATAAATATGATAGATACATGATTATTATGTATATAATATTATACATACATCATCGCTTAGTTTACCTATATATTACCCGTGTAATGCTGTACTTCGCTCTGATTTTTTGAAAATTAAATGACTGGTGCCATAAGAAGCCACTTAGTTTCAAAATAAATTTTTACCCACGAGGGGGGGGGGGGGGGGGGGGCGGCCGCCAACCTAATTAAAATATTAAACATGATCATCCAGAACACGCTCATCATTGCGCACACATGCCAATACCTATTCAAGAACACATTAATCTATGCATTACCACGCATATGTCATTTAAACAGACAACAGCGTGTAGCCGGATATTTAGAACAATAGCACACAGTGGCCACCTGCATGAACAATATCACACAGCCGCTCATTTAGAACAATAGCTCACAGCGTACACCCACTCATTTAGAATGATAGACTCCACCCACTCATTCAGAATAACCAATCAGAACGCAATATTTAAATAGGTCAAAAGCTCATTTGCAAAGCAATAGCAGACTGCAGGCCCCTTTACTACTGATTCATCTTGACATCTTTTTTTTTTGTAGGGACTGTCTGCAATTATATAATATAATGGCTAACGATTTTGTCAAGTTGAACGTAGGCGGTATCCTGTACACGACGAGCAAGTCTACACTAACTCGCGATCCAGATTCCATGCTTGCTGCCATGTTTACAGGATCAATACCCAGTACGCAAGACGACAACGGTTGCTTCCTCATCGACCGTGATGGGCACATCTTTAGACACATTTTAAACTTCTTACGATGTGGAAAGTTGGTTTTGCCCAAATCATTTGACGAACATGACCTGTTGCTCTCAGAAGCGGACTTTTATCAGATTATTACACTTGTTAATGTAATTCAAGATTATTCCCGGGACAATGCAGAAGAAAAAGTTAAGGATTGTTTTCCCTTTTATAGCATTAAGATGCAGCTTATTAACATTGGCATTCAGAAATGGGGTGTAATGGGTACAAGAGATAGTCTACTTCAGCTACCGGCTATGGTTCTGGATTGTGCAACACTAGCATTCTTAAAACTCCGAGCCTCTGATACTAAAATATATTCACTTCATGTAGACGAAGGGGCGTTATCATATCAAATGCTGCAAAGAGAAGGTTGGCAGCCTTTCAGGAATCAGTCACAGATTGTTTCTTCTGATCATTATATGGATGAGAAGTACATTAATAGTAAGCCCGCTTGTTTCTTGAAAGCACGTTAACGTAATTCAAATAATGCACAATTTCAAGCTCAGATGCTATTACCGTATTAATCCGTTCATCATGTTAATTGTCGAGATTGATCAAGAAAATCCAAAACGTTTTTTCAGTGAGTGTCCATGTGCAGACCAAGAGAAGACTATTTTTGAAATAGTACTGCAGGCATGGCTGGCTCGTTAACGAGCAAGCCATTCCAGTTGTGAATTATCAAAAAAATTCTTTTTGGCCAGTAAATAGGCATTTCTCATGACCATTGCAAAGTCAGTTTGAGCGGGTTGACCATTAAATGGTTAACAAAGCTACAGAGAACAAAAAGAGTTGCACACAATTATGACAAACTTCGAGTGATAAGGATTTGGCTGGGAAATTTGCTAGATGGTTAAAATCTTGAAAATAATGCCTTGCAATTCCAGCATTATTTTATTTCTAAATATGGAAAAACTAAGTTATGGTTTGTAAAACAAAGAAATACATTTGTATGGCCTAATGCTATTTAATCGCCGTCATACTGCTCGACGGTATTTAGAACTGTTATAGATGGACCAAAAATGTATATATTGTAAAATGTATATACTAAATGGATAGAGTACTAATGATATCGGTAACTATTTCTGCTATGTTCTCCTAGGCGAGATTTCTTGTGGCAACGACCATGATAAGGTAGAGAATTATGAGGGGGAAAATAGCATCGGCTATGACAATGCTATTAGTCGGCCCCATTCGGAATCATAGCGCCCCAATACCTCAATTTCACAACAACCGTACAGGTAAGTTCTTGAATATTTTCAAACAAATTCGACAAGAACCTGTCGATGCAGTAACAGCTTTCAGTCAAATTAGTTTCAAAATTTTCAACAGAATCGACTTTACCTTGTAAATGATTTCCCGTATTTTGCCTTTCTGGTTGAAAGGGTTAACGGATTTAAACCGCACAACAGGATCCATTTCTAGCTATGCCCGCTTATTTCTAGCTCATTTCTAGCTATGCCCGCTTATTTCTATCTCATTTCTAGCTATGTCCCGCTCATTTCTAGCTATGTCCCGCTCATTTCTAGCTCATTTCTAGCTATGTCCCGCTCATTTCTAGCTCATTTCTAGCTATGCCCCGCTTATTTCTAGCTTATTTCTAGCTATGCCCGCTTATTTCTACCTCATTTCTAGCAATGCCCGCTTATTTCTACCTCATTTCTAGCCATACCCCGCCCATTTCTAGCTATGTCCCGCTCATTTCTAGCCATGCCCCGCTCATTTCTAGCTACGCCCACTTATTTCTAGCTATGCCCCGCTCATTTATAGCTATGCCCCACTAATTTCTAGTTATGCCAGCTATGCCACACTCATATCTAGCTAGGCCCCGCTCATTTCTAGCTAGGCCCCGATCATTTCTAGTTATGCCCCGCCCATTTCTAGCTAGGGCCCGATCATTTCTAGTTATGCCCCACCCATTTCTAGCTATGCCCCGTCCATTTCTAGCTATGCCCCACCCTTTTCTAGCTATGTTCCGCAATTTCTAGCTATGGCCGCCCATTTCTACCTATTCCCCACCCATTTCTAGCCGTATGACCCGCCCATTTATAGCTATAACCCGGCAGGTTATAGCCATGCCCCACACATTTCTAACCATGACCTGCCCATTTCTAGCTATGACCCGCCCATTTCTAGCCATGACCACCCATTTAGAGCTATGACCCGCCCAGTTTCTGCTATTATCCGCCC
This sequence comes from Chaetoderma sp. LZ-2023a, assembly GCA_034401795.1. NCBI lineage: Eukaryota > Metazoa > Mollusca > Caudofoveata > Chaetodermatida > Chaetodermatidae > Chaetoderma > Chaetoderma sp. LZ-2023a. The sequence continues at coordinate 13,885,598 of CM067366.1, read as the reverse complement.
ATTTCTAGCAGCGCTATGCCCAGTTTGTATGTCCATTTGAATAGGTTTTATTAATTTGAAACTGGCATTCTTAAAATCCCAATGTGAAGGTAAATATTAAGGCAAGCTGGTTACTATTTTGAAAGTAATTTCACTGAGAGGTGCTGCTGCCTATCGCACAAACAGCTGTCAGTCAAGTTAATTTCAAATTAGCCAACAGCGTACATGTATAGTTAATTTGAAAGTGACATTTTAGGAACTTAGTATTCAAAGCATTAATTCGATCATTTGCACAGAGAATATGGGCGGTGCTTAGAGAAAAACTGCTCCCTCTAGACGTTCTACTCTACAAAAATGGCAGAAAACTATAGCTGCTTATTTGATAAATAAAATCTGAAAATTTTTTGCATTTAATATCAGAATTTATTAACCTTGCTTAACATAAAATAGGATTTTAACCCTTTACTGCCCAAATCTGGTCAAGAAAATTCATATTTTCTCATGAAAATGTCCATCTTGCAGACCAAGACAAGACTATTTTTGATCATTTACCACTGGAATTACTGACTCGGATATCGAGCCAGTAATTCCAGTTGTAAATTTTCAAAAAATATGCTCCTCTTGCTCTGCAAATGGGCATTCCTTAAGACTACCATTGAGATTTCGTCATGAAAGGGTTAAAAGTCTGTTCAAACTGATACGTACATTTACAACAACTAGTGACATCTATTATGCATTCATTTCAGTCTCTTATTCGTTGATGATGATGATGATGATGATGATGATGATGATGATGATGATGATGATGATGATGATTTCTACACGACCGAAAGATTTTAATGTAATAGCTCGTAGTAATCATAGTAATAATAATTATAGTAGTAGTAGTAGTAGTAGTAGTAGTAGTAGTAGTAGTAGTAGTAGTAGTAGTAGTAGTAGTAGTAGTAGGAGTAGTAGTAGTAGTAGCAGCAGGAGCAGCAGCAGCAGCAGCAGCAGTAGTGGTAGTAGTAGTAGTAGTTTTATAATATTATCAAACGCACTGGCTCAGCTTCCTTAAACAGGAGATGATGATGATGATGATGATGATGATGATGATGATGATGACACGACCGAAAGCTTTTAATGTAATAGCTCGTAGTAATCATAGTAATAATAATTATAGTAGTAGCAGCAGCAGCAGCAGCAGCAGCAGCAGCAGCAGTTTTATAATATTATCAAACGCACTGGCTCAGCTTCCTTAAACAGGAGATGATGATGATGATGATGATGATGATGATGATGATGATGATGATGATGACACGACCGAAAGCTTTTAATGTAATAGCTCGTAGTAATCATAGTAATAATAATTATAGTAGTAGTAGCAGCAGCAGCAGCAGCAGCAGCAGCAGCAGCAGCAGCAGCAGCAGCAGTTTTATAATATTATCAAACGCACTGGCTCAGCTTCCTTAAACAGGAGATTTCTTGTTCATTTTATTACTTGAGTGTTGTTGTTTTGTTTAGATAGTTGCCTCATTCATTGAGCTTCATTGTTTGTTGAAAACTTACATTTTATAAGTTTCTTTCTCATGTAAGTTTCGCTCTAAATAAAAGATTACGGAGACTAGGATTTTTCTTATAAGCATTAACTGCCCGGGATCCAAAAAGTTTTTGTAATTTGGTTTGTACGTTAGCATGCTCTTCTTTGAAAAGTTCTACTTTTCTTCTATTGTATGTGAGGACAAAAGCCATTACCGGCCTCTTATACGGTAGCCCTGAATCCATATTTAATCCATAAGGCCATTTAGTTTTTAGGCATTTAATCCAAAAAGCTTCTCGAAACAGTCTGTGATTTTGTTTCTTCCTCGGTGTCTTGTAAGGGGTGTCTTGTGTTAAATGGGAAAGATTTCCAAGTCCCAATCAGTTATATGACCCGGAAGATTAAAGTGGGCAGCTACACTGGTATCTTCTTTAATCTTATGTCAGAAATGTGTCTGGTTGCGCGCACTCGGAAATGTCCCTTTGTTTGGCCTACGTATTGTTTTTGACATAGTTTGCATCCTAATATGTAGATGACGTTTTCAGAATCACAAGTAAGGCTTGACTGAAAACGAAACTTGTGTTTGGTTTGGTAGCTAGTGAATTTGTCTTGATTCGGAATACATTTTTCTAACTTACATGTTGTTTTTCCGCATTTTCTAAATTCACCATTTCCAGGTGCCTGTCGATTATATCTAATTTTATGTTGACGTTATCTCCTTTATTATGTTGATCTAAGTTTATCTTAAGCAATGTATCTGACTTAATTTTTCGTAGATAGCGAGCGCTATAGCCTTTAGGCGTCAGAGCTTGAAATAGTACCGAACAAGCCGAATCCAGTGCTTTCTTGTCAGTATAGTTTCTATAAAATCTGATAATTTGAGATTTTATCAACCCATCGAGGTGGATGAAACGACTTTTTGTGAAGCAACTGGCGCGAGTCCGTTTGCCTAAAGTACACTTTACTGTCTAAATTACTGGATTCATTAAATTTTGAAACTTTGTAAACGGTGGCATCCAGAGAGTCCACTGAGTTATCACTTATGGCTGCTTTCAATTTAATGTCAGGGTCATGGTTGTTTAGAGTTTGCAGGAATTCAGTAAGTTCATCTCTTGGATGTGGCCAGATCAAAAAGATATCATCAAGGAATATTGAAATTGAGAGGAGTTTTGCTGCACTTTTGTAGGGCAGCTTCTTCCCACTCAGCCATGTAAATGTTGGCAAAGCTCGGACTGTAAAGTGTACCCATTGCGCAACCACGAATCTGTTGATAAACCTCTCCATTAAATTAAAAATCGTTACCCTGTAAACTAATTTTGAGCAGTTCTATTATTTTCCTGTCCGGGCGATGTGCATCAGGATATTTCTTTAAGGCCTTGCGGGCCAAATTTATACCCTTTTCTATATTAATATTTGTATACATCGAGTCAACATCTAGGGTTACTAGAAAGGAATTTGGGGGCACTTGTATCGGTGCTAGCTTCAAAAGAAAGTGTTCAGCATTTTTAAGAAAGCCCAGATGACTGTTAGCGATTGTTTGCCGATAATAATCAATGAATTCACTTATTCTGTATGATTCCGAGCCGCAATCCGAGATAATAGCTCTGCCCGGTGGAATTAACGTGTCCTGCTAAGAATCAGTCGGCTTATGAATTTTTGGCAATAAGTAGAAAGAACGTGGCTTAGCACTGTCTTTCGCGTAAAGAGAATCAAACTGTTTTGCATTAATATTCGCATTCTTCCAGAACTTCATTAAACTTGGGACTGTTTTTCGGCAAAAGTGGTTCATCTGATTTCTTGTAATATTTCGGCTAACTACTACTACTACTACTACTACTACTACTACTACTACTACTACTACTACTACTACTACTACTACTACTACTACTACTACTACTACTACTACTACTACTACTACTACTACTACTACTAGTTAATCAACGGCTCAACCAAACTTGTGGAACGATCCTATGCAGAAAGACTTGAATTAAGAAGTCGGATGATAATTTTGATTGGAAATGTACTAATCATCTTCACTGACCCTCAAATTATGTGTCTAGATACTTTGTCCGCCGTGATTTGGTGCATAGATGCGGAATTATTACGGAACGTTAAATTTTCAATAAAGATGATTGCTAATTTGCATATTAGGCAGACACAATTTTGAAGCTTATTCACCAAATACATTTAACCCTGTTATTACAAACCAGGCCCAAACTGGCCTCTGCAGTAGTCTTCAGAAATGTCCATTGGCAGGCCAAGTGAAGACTATTTTTGAAAATTGACCACTGGCATAACATTCCAGTGGTCAATTTTCAAAAATAGTCTTCACTTGACCTGCAAGTAGACATTCGATAAGCAAAAATTTAAATTTTTTGACAAAATTTAGTCACTAAAGGGTTAAAGATACATTCGTTGATAGAACTTTACATAGGGAATTAAATGCGTAAACTGCATTCAGTGGGGTCAATACTAGCATTAGATCTTCGATTCTTATAAATACGGGCATTCACGAGTCAAGACGATGCATATTAGAAATTCCTAAAATATTAAAAACGTAGCATCAAATTTGAGCGCAGATTTCACTAGGCTGGTACACGACTCCTCATAACCTCGCTGACGATTCTCTGGCTCAGGATATTGTGATTATGAGCAATTGGAGTCGGGTACCAGCTTAAGATTTCACCACTTTTCGCCGAGAATACCGGCAGAGTGATTCGCTCACCCAGAGTATGCACGCTGTAAGTCATATAGCGTGATCTCACTAGCTGACTTGTTTGAAGTGTCGCTATAATTTTACGGTTTGCAGAATGCTTGAAAATAAAATTGTTAAAATTGTATGCTTTTAGAGGCTTACATTGTATACGTCAATACAATGAAACGAAGTAAATCTTAACATATGATGATTTCATTACGCATAAATTAATAAAATTTTTAGTTATGAAGTTGAATTAGGGGCTCGTGTCTTTAATTCAATTGCTCAGCTTACAAAATTATTTTAATTTATATGTAATGAAACCATCATATGCTAAGACTTAATTCGTTTCAGTACATTTAGGCACATAAGTTAAGCCTCTAAAGGTTTACAATTTTAATAATTTCGTTTCCAAGAATTTGCGTATGAATATTCACCTTTAAGGAGCCTATATTTCGTCGATAATTGTCAAACTGTTTAGACAGATTTAAGATTGGTTGAAATTCTTCTCAATAGGAATGTTTCGTATTTAAAGTAATTTCTCATGCACAGAAACTGCAGCGTGCACCAATGTATACTGAAAAAATGTGCTGCGAGGTGACTGCAAGAAAGCAGGGCTTGGTATACTTAGATCAGGAATGGACCTGAGGAAGCTAACGATGTTGACTGAGGACAAAACATGGTGGGCAAAAGCGAAGTAAGGCTGATTGCAGCTATAGGGTGAATTTGTTTTTACCTGTGCCCCATAATCAGTTATCACCACTGGGATGCTGTGTACGCGGTGCCAATATTTTAGAGAGAATCCAGCATTATTAAAGTCCTTATAACTGTTCGTGTGTGGAGATTTCAACTACAAGCTGGGTAAACGCGGAACTGCGGACAAAAGCTCAGGACTTGGTTTATGCATGGGATCGTATGGAGAGGGGACAGCAATTGAGATGCACTGGTGGCATTCCTTAGTTCCAATGGCCTATTTGCCACAAATGCAGCTTTTAAACACTTATGCCGTCACCGGACAACATGGACCGAACACATTGCTGATCGTAAATCCCCCAAAATGTTCTAAGACTACAACAGCTGTCTTCAGTCAGATAGACTTCATACTATGCGAGACAGAAGCAAACACCCTACTTCGGAATGCTCGTTCATATGGAGGCATAGACTTCATTTCTGCCCATAAGCCAATCTTCAGATGAACGATCTCTAGCTAAGGTATTAACGCCCTATCAGGCAAGAGGGTAGAGTCACCTACAACCTACCCAACCTCATCAGCGACACTGCCACTCAAATGCCAGTCAAAAAGGCCCTCGGGGAGCAGATAGCTAACACCAACGTCAGCTCTGATCCGAACGAAGCCCTAACCAAAATACTGAAATCTATCAACGGTGAAGGACACTTTATCGGGCCTGACCAAGGCAAAACCTAGGCGATTCGAGAATGGTTCAAGGAACAGTTCACTGACCACGATGATGAGCCCCTGCACCCGTTCTCAGGAGCACCCAGGCGATTGCTAACACCAATTAAAATAGAAAAGTTGAGAAGGCACTTAAAGCCCTGAAAAATGGACGTGCATCTGGACCTAATGGCATGAGCAATGAACTATTCAAATATGCAAGTGTCATTATCTCAAAACCGATCACGCACCTAATTAATTCAGCTTTTATGCACCACCTTTCAATCTACACTGTAGGCCAAGGCTTCCTTATTGGACTACCCAGGCCCAAGAAGCCATCTGACCCCACCCCTCCCATCCCAGCCCCACCTCCACCCCAGGCCGATCGGTGGCCCATTGTGCTTCTCAACAGCACACGGAAAATCCTAGCCAATGTTACTCTATACCGCATCCGGGACAAGATCGATGAGTTCACTGGAGCATATCAAAGTGGCTTCAAACGTGGACACAGCTGCACAGACATTGTATGGGCTCAACGCATATTTGTGTCAGTAGCCATGTCCAAACGCTGGAATTTCCACAAAATGGACATTGGCATGTCACGCCTTCGATACAATTAAACTCCCAAAGATCCTAGATGTACTAGGCCAGGCCAGTTGCAATGAAGATGAGCTACGACTAGTGAGACTACATGCAGACACCAAGCTGAGATTACGAGGCAAGTCAGTGAAGTCTGTAGAGTTCGAGACATTAATCCACTTCGTGGCGGGGAACCATGGAGGAAAGGTACAATCCTGGGCTCACTGTTTTGCAGCACTGCGGGCATTGCTGCATGCTGTGTCATGGGGAACATAACTTTCCATTCCTTCTGGAAGCTATGGATTCGTAGATCAAAGATGCCCTTGATTAAAAAGCTACTTTTATACAATGCAACCTGTGTATCTTTGATGCTGTATAACTGTAACAGCTGGGCAGCTCCAAAGGAAGCTTTAGACAAACTCGATGTCTGTCACCGCAAACATCTATGGACCATCACTGGACACCGATGTCCAGACAGCATAATTTCCAACGATGCACTATACAAGATGTGTACTACGTCGCCACTGTCTGTAAAAGTCACCCAGCAAAGAATGTGCTAAGGATGCCAGAAGGGACACCAGCACAGAAAGCCTTGGAATTCGCCATACTCGGAGCAAGCAAATACAAAGCCAGGAGAGGGGAGTAGAGGAGCGGTAAGCTGGCCAGTTTTTTCACACCTTTTTCTTTTGTTCTTTCCTTTGTTCTCTCCTTTGTTATTTTGACACCTTTTTTCCTTAGATCTTTGCCAGCTTTTAAAAAGGTGTGAAAAAGCATCCACTGTTCTGATTGGATGCTAGATGTAGAGGATGTCTATAAACCCCTCCCCCTCATTAAAGCATGTGCCTCCTGTCACTTAATGAGGTCAGGTTAAGATTGACACGGGTATGGCATAAGGATGGTTAACAGCTTACATGTCTGGACTCGTCTTTTCCTGTGAAGTCATTCAATCGTGAAGCCCCGCCCCCTCGGTAAATCACGTGCCTCCTGTCAGCCAATGAGGTGAGCTTAACGGTAATTAGCGTAATGATTGGCACGGGTTAATGCATAGCAAATGGATGAGTAACATGGTACATGTCTGGCCTCATCTTTTCCTGGGAACTCATTCAATCACGAAGCCACGCCCCACTCATTAAATCACATGTCTCCTGGCACCCAATGAGATGAGCTTAAGGCTAATTAGTGTACTCACGCTTGACATTGTTTAATTAGTGTAATTAAGTGATGATCTCTTCGCGCCAGGACAAACATGCAAGGGTTAACGTAATGATTATTGAGCATATCTGGACTCGTCTTTTTTCTGACTCTGGGAACTCATTCAATCATTTGAGAGTAATGCTAAATCGTCAATCTGCCACGCAAGGACAATTGGTTAGTTATTGCTCCAACAAATTAAAAATAAATAGTTGAGCTTTAAAACAACTCTGAACGCGTGCAATGATCATCAGAGTCATACAAAGTTCAGTGACTCAATTTTCAATCGAGTTAGGGGAATAACTACCGATTACATTTTTAACGGGCCTCGAGTGGCCACGCAATATTGGGGAAAAAATCTAGTCTAAGTTGACTCAGGGGTTGGACAGGTTATAAGCGATGATTCTTTCAGTTGTCAATGGATTATATGTTCATGTGTATTGGAGACGTGGTTTTAAGATGCATATCTTATCGTGCTTCCATTAGAACAAAAATAAAATCTGTTTAAATCAACATCAACCAGTTAAATTAGTTTCAAAATATTCAACAGCTTAGCCTTATTGTTTTCTGGAAATTGTTAGTCAGAGAGCTCAGAGATCGATCGATCCTAACACGATAGATGTGTGGGTGGAGCTTAGCTAGAGATGGGAGGGGCATAGCTAAAAATGGAAAGGTTCATGTCTATTCCAAACATTAACAGCTTTCCTGTTTGTATACCCTGAAATTGTGATAAGGAGATTTTGTTCATGAAAGGGTCTAAAAGCTTTAACCCAGTATTTTATATCTCAAGCTGCCACATACTACATCTACCTATCGTCTCTCTCCCTCCCTGCCTCCCTCCCTCCCTCCCTCCCTCCCCCTCCCCCCTCCCCCTCTCCCTCTCTCTCTCTCTCTCTCTCTCTCTCTCCCTGGATGGTTTTACAGTAATTGTGGGGACATCACTTTTTTCGCTCATTTTTTGATTTTCATTTCCTTCGTGTTTCTGTGTGTGTTAGAAAAATGAAAAATACTTCTAAGAGGGATAGCGATTATTACCATTAACTAAAAAAAGTGAGAGAACATTGTGGGACGGTCCCCACACAGAGCGGGGACCTAGTGAGAGAGTCCCCACAAATGTGAGAAACACTGTGGGGACATACTCTCTGATTGGCAGTCCAAGCAGTAGCAGCAGTATGTGGATGGGCGATTACACCGCCGCCTAGTCTGTGCACGTGAGTGTTTATCATATCACATGTTCGTATGCCTTGTGCAATATTTTTTTTACATGAGAGTGTGAGATAATTGTGTGGGGACATTTCAATGTGAGGGAAGGTGAGAGAAATGAAAAAACGTAAAAAATTGAAAAACATGAATTGTGGGGACACAAATTCTAAATACATTTTTGAACGTTTCACGCATATCCCGATCATTTGAGCTACCGTAATTGTGGGGACAGGACATTGTCCCCACAATCCAAGCATGTCCCAAGAGTGTAGGGTCTAGACGTGAAAATGTCCCCGGAATTACGGTAAAACAAGTTCTCTCACTCACACACACACGCATGCATGCCCGCACATGTACATTCCCATGCATATGCATGCATGCACGCATGCACATATGCACGCCCACATACCCATACTCACACACAACCACCTGTCCATACGCATGCTACCCCCACCCATATGTACGCATGCACGCCCGTATGTATGCACGCACGCCCGTATGTATGCACGCTAGCACTATGATAAAACGTCTAATGTGATGCATAATGCATGACCACAATAGTAACTTTATTTTAAATTGCAACATATTCCACTTATATTTACACCTTTTTGTACTCAGATTTGTATATACATATTTCGATTCTGTTATGGAGAGCGCCTGTGGACCGGGAGAGGATTATCTTCCTAGTCAGAAATTGATCGATCCTGACATGATCGAGGTTCAGGTGGAGCTTAGCTAGAGATGGGCAGGCATAGCTAAAAATGGAAAGACCCATTAGCGCACTGTGGGCAACTGGATATTCTTTGATAATTTCTTAATAGACCATCAAATTGCACAAATTGTATGTCTTTACTATTTAATCAACATTATGTAGAATAATTTGAAACCAAATTGACTGGGCGTTATTGCTGCCATAAGCAATAACATCGCCCAGTCAATTTACTTTCAAAATATTCAACAGCTTACCTGCATAGTTTTCTGGAAATTGCTAGGCACGCATATTACCGATATTAAAAAATAGTATATTCCCTAACACAGTTTCAACAAAATTGGCATAGAACTCCCAGCTCGCTATAAAATTCCAGTACGTTCTGCTCATGACAAAAAAATGCAATGACTCAAGTAGGCTGAACGAGCTTAGCATTCATGCAAGGCAATATTGGCAATGCTGGGCTAGTAGAACTATGCGTTTCTCTATTCGCTAACACACCTCACAACTCCACCTCCAAACATTGTTATGAAACATATAGTCTGCTCAGGCTGTATTCAACATTAACAATTTTCGTACAGACCTTTAATCTGATATGGGTCATTAAGCAGCTGCGCCAGACATTGGTGTAACTCTAGGGAACTACGTTAAAATTATAATTCTGAAAAAAAGCTGAAAATATCCTTTGAAAGGTATTTTAACCCGAATATGTTAAAAACAAACTTAAACCATATTGTTAAAACATCTGCAGACGTCTAATGTGTAAAAGCAAACAATGTTTAGGTGAACAGCATTTTTAATGCAATGTTCCCAGTTGAAGCACGATAAGCCTATTATCTAATAATTTATGGGCTCAGCTTTCGACGATTCGATAATTTTTTGTTAAATCGAGCAATTCATCTAATTAAAATCATGGACACGCTGTGCACACAATGATCCAGAACTCACCACAATGAGTCAACAATAGGGGCTGGACTGTAACTCCATTATTTGTCTTGCACAAAACATTTAAAGTTATTTCTTAGCCGTCCTGTAACATCTTTCAGTAACATAATAATATACACAATATTTACTTATTGAATGTCAATTTGCAAACCAAGAGAAGGCTATCTTTAAAAGTTTACTGCTGGAATGACGGACTCAGTTATCTACCCAGCCATTCCAGTGGTAAATTTTCAAAAAATCACCTCTGCAAATGTTCATTCCCCAAGACCACTACAGAGGTGTGTTATAAAACATTCAAATATCCCTATGAATACCTAGTCTGATAAATCGGGGTTCAATTGAAAAATACATGAATACAATTGGATATTTTTTCATTCCAAATAACTGTACAGAGTATATGACTGGTGTGCATTTGAGGAGTGCACACATGCGTGCATGCATATGGTCATGCGTGTGCATGTTGGGGTGTGTGCGTGAGTGGGTGCGGGGGCTCATTAGTAGTCCATGGTAACAGAATGCTTATTAAATAGTAAAATATACACTTTGTACAACTGACAGACAATTACATGTTCATGATGGGCGGGTACATGCATGAGCGCATTGGCGCTATGTCAGCGACAGCACCCAGTCAAAATAGTTTTAAAATATTGGACGACCGCAAATCTGCACATGTGCCCAAAAATCCGCATGTGCAGGTTTCATGGGCCCACAAATCCGCATGTGCGCCAGCAAATCCACACGTGTGCCCAACAAACCTGCATGTGCGGATTTCGTGCACCTGCAAATTCGCACGTGCAACCGCAAATCCGCATGCATGCCCACGAATCCACATGTGCACCCATAAATCTGCATGTGCACCCGCAAATCCACAAATGTGCCTGCAAATCAGCATGTGCAGATTTCGTGCACCTGCAGATCCGCATATGCGACCATAAATCTGCACATGCAGCCACAAATCCGCACATGTGCCCGCAAATCCGCACATGCACTCGCAAATCCACACATGTGTCCACTAATCCACACATGCGGATTTGGTGAGTCTGCAAATCTGCACGTGCACTCACAAATCCACACATGCACCAGCAAATCCACACGTGCCCTCGCTCACATGCACACACACACACACACACACACACATGAGTGTGTGCATAACAAGGTATAGTTATTTGAAATTTAAAAGAATATCAAATTGTATTTGTGTTTGTATTTTTTCAATTGAACCATTTTGGCTAAAAGTTGCTGCTGTTACCATGAACAATGATAGGATTTGCATGTCCCAGTGTCTTCTTTAACCACATTGCAATACCATCAAAGTGTTCATTGTTAAACCGTTCATGATGAAGAGGGAGGAAACCGCCGTATAGAGTGGTCTTGGGGAATGTCCATTTGTAGGCCAAGACAAGATTATTTTTGCAAATTTACGATTGGAATGACTGGTTCAATAACTGAACAGTGGTAAATTTTCAAAAATATTTCTCGGCCTGTAAATGGACATTCAATAAGCAAATAATTTAATTTTCTTGTTCAAATTTAGTCATTAAAGGGTAAAGTAACACAAAAGCCCGATTACAGCATGAAAACAATGTTGCTGGAAACTGGTGCTGTCTTAGAGTGAAAAGGTTTGCAGCAGCATTGCTTTGAAAAAGCAATAATATGTAGTGTATAAAGTGGGATGGAATTGAGTAATATAACGTTATAACATACGTATCATTTCATGTAATAGAGGGGTCCATTTAGCTGTCTCCATTGCTGAGCATGACCCAACCCAGCCCGGCCCCACACCTCTGAACAGTCTACAGCTGTTACAATTCAATTCAATTATAATACTAGGCGTATCTGTAACTAAGTAGTTTTATCATTTATACATTAATTTATATATTCGTTTACTTCAAAGAAGTTATCGAAATAAAACTTGAATTGAATTGGTGTAGCCTTGGGCTGTACACACAACCCACGTGGCTAATGACCCAGACCAAACAGTAACAATCGATAATGCTCATCCGGCTTAGGAATAAATTTAGAGTAAAGTCAAGCACAGAAATAAGCTAACACATTTACAAAACAAAATAAAATGTACGGTTGAATATTTTGAACATAACTGGATTGAAAGACATCGTTGCCTAAGGTAACAATTGTCTTCAAATCAAATTACACCCAAAATACAGAACAGAACAGAACAGTTCTTACTAACATGTTTTCAGTTCACGTTTATAGACATGTTATCTTACCCGTTAGCTGCACTGTATATCGGCAATTTTATGGGGGGAAAATCAATGAATTAACTGAGGATGCAGATGGCTAATTACCCATCCAGAATTAAATTCAATTCCTAACAATGGTTGTTGTGGGGTGTGGGGGTGTTAGCGAATAGAGAATCATGTAGTTCTACTAGCCCAGCTGTAGTCAATATTGCTAAGATTGTGTATGCCTACTCAATTCATTACGTATTTTGTTCAGGACTGGAACATATGCATTGATATTTATGGGAGTAGGTCTACTTCAATACACTTGAAATTCGTTGAAACTGTGTTAGCGATAATACCAAATTTTTAATATCGGTAATACGTGTGCCTAGCAATTTCCAGAAATCTATACGGGTAAGCTGTTGGAATATTTTGAAAAGCAAATGGACTGGACGATGTTACTGCTTATGGCCGCAACAATGCCCAGTTAATTTAGTTTCAAACTATCCTACATAATGTGTATTAAATAGTAACGATATACAATTCGTACAACTTGATGGTCTATTAAGCGATTATAATGGAATATCCGATTGCCCGCAGTGTGCAACTGGATCTTTCAATTTTTATCTATGCCCTGCCCATCTCTAGCTAAGCTCCACCAACACCTTGATCATGGCGGGATCAATTGATCTCTGACTAGCAATTCCCAAAGATAATCCTCTCCCAGTCAGCAGACGCTCCCCATAACAGAATCGAAATATGCATATACAAATCTGAGTTAAAAGAAGAGCAAATATAAGTAGAATATGTCACAATTTAAAATAGTCTGAACGAAAACCTTATCACAAATTTACTAGCTGTTATGGTCATGCATTATGTATAATGTTAGACGTTTCGTCATAGTGCGTGCATGCATGCATGCGTGTGTATGTACAGCCAAGCGTGCATACATATGGGCGGGCGTGCGTATGGCTGGTGGGCATGTAAGCGTGCTTATGTGTGTGCGTGCGGCTATGCAGGTGTGCAGGCATGCAGGTGTGTGCATGTGAGTGAGTGCATGCATGCATATGTGCAGGCGTGCAGGCATGTGGGTCCTCGTGCAGGTGTGTGGGCAAGCATGCGTGCGTGCGGGCATGCGGGCGTATGTAAGAGAAAGCTAGAGAGAGAGAGAGAGAGAGAGAGAGAGAGAGTGAGAGAGAGAGTGTGAGAGAGAGAGAGGGGAGAACGAGGAGGGGCGGGAGGGAGGAAGGGAGGGAGGGTGGGAGATAGAGAGAGACAGAGAGAGAGAGAGAGAGAGAGAGAGAGAGAGAGAGAGAGAGAGAGAGAGAGAGAGAGAGAGAGAGACGATAAGTAGGTGAAGTATGTGGAAGTTTGATATATAAAATACTTAGTTAGAGCTCTTAAACCCTTTTACAGACAAAATCTCCTTATCACAATTTCAGGGTATGCAAACAGGAAAGCTGTTAATGTTTGGATATACATGAACCTTCCATTTTAGCTATGCCCCGCCCATCTCTAGCTAAGCTCCATCCACACCTCTATCATGTTGGGATCGATTGATCTCTGAACTCTCTGACTAGCGTTTCCAGAAAACTATAATGGTAAGCTGTTGAATATTTCGAAACTAATTTGACTAGTTGATGTTGATTTAAACAGATTTAATTTTGTTCTAATGGAAGCACGATAAGACATGTGAATTATAACCACGTCTCCCAGATGCATAAACATATAAAATATTGAAAACTGAAAGAATCGTCGCCTATAACACGTCCAAACCCTGAGTCAACTTAGACTGGAATTTTCCCCAATAGTGCGTGACTGCTTGAGTTCCGTTAAAAATGTAATCTGTAGTTATTTCCCCAACTCGTTTGAAAATTGATTCGCTGAACTTTTTTCGACTCAGATGATCGTTGCACGTGGTCGGAGTTGTTTTAAAGCTCAACTAGTTGATTTTAATCTGTTTGAGTAATAACTGACTGATTGTCCGTACGCAATAGATTGATGATTAAGCATTAATCTCACACAATTGAATGAGTTCCCGGAATCAGATAAAAAACGAGTTCAGACATGCAACTGGCCAATATTCATTTTGTAATAGATTAACCCTTGCGCATTTGTCCTGACTCGAAGACATCGTCGCTTAACTAGTCATTAACCCTTGTCAAGCCTTATTACGCTAATTACCCTTAAGCTCACCTGATTGGATGACAGGAGTCACAAAATACGAGTCCAGACATGCAACCTGTCAATCATACTTACGCTAATTACCCGTAAGATCACCTCATTGGATGCCAGGAGACACATGATTCAATGTGTGGGGCATGGCTTCGTGATTGAATGAGTTCACAGAGAAAGACGAGTTCAGAAATGTAACCTGTCAATCATCCTTAGCTCTGCATTAACCCTTGTCAATCATTACACTAGCTACCCTTAAGCTCACCCCATTGGATACCGGGAGACACGTATTTTAATGATGAGGCGGGGCTTCGTGATAGAATAAGTTCCCAGGAAAAGACGAGTCCAGAACTGTAACCTGTCAATCATCCTTACGCCATGCATTAACCATTGTCTATCACTACGCTAATTACCCTTAAGCTCACCTCATTGGATGACAGGAGTCACGGGATTTAATGAGGGGGAGGGCTTATGGACTTCCTCTACATCTAACAT
Organism: Chaetoderma sp. LZ-2023a; assembly: GCA_034401795.1. Lineage (NCBI taxonomy): Eukaryota > Metazoa > Mollusca > Caudofoveata > Chaetodermatida > Chaetodermatidae > Chaetoderma > Chaetoderma sp. LZ-2023a. The sequence continues at coordinate 13,870,532 of CM067366.1, read as the reverse complement.
CCAATCACAACAGTGGATAGCTGGACGCTTTTTTCACACCTTTTCAAAAGGTGGCGGAGATCAAAGGAAAAAATGTGTCAAAATAACAAAGGAGAGAACAAAGGAAAGAACAAAAGAAAAAGGTGTGAAAAAAATTGGTCAGCTTACCGCTCCTCTACTGATGACGTCATTGCATAAATCTGCATAGCGTGCTAAGGGGTGAGCTCAAGAAAGCAGGACTCGGTACACTCAAGTCAAGAATGGACCTGAGGAAGCTAAGGATTATGGATGAAGACAAGACACAGTGGGCAAAAACGAAGAAGAACTGATTGCAGCTGTAGGATGTTCTACGACTATATCCGCAGAATACAGTAAGCATCATCATCATCATCAGATGTCTGATATAGAGGAGCCCTTTCATTGGTCCTCCCACGTCGCGTGGCTAGAAGGGTCATGCCCTAATTAATCATATATGGAGTGTCCAAAAGGGTGTGTGTTCTCGTGGGCGTGTTTGTACAAGAGCGCCTACCAGAACACAACCTTTTGGCCACTCCATATATTAATTAGACCATGCTCCTTGTAGCGAGTTGATATTGACTTTGGTGTCAAAAGTCAAAGGCTTTAATGTCAAGATTACACATTAGGGGCCAAGGTTATCAGTGTTTATGATCATTGATTTCTGTTCACTTTGGTACTGGGGAATGGAAACAGGTTACAGTGACTTGTGTGTACACGCACGTACCCACAAATGCGTTTACCTATGGGCACTCATGCATGGGCATGTGCACGAACTCACACATGCATGCACGTGTGCACAAAGCCAGCGGAATGATTTCAATTTTGGGAATGGGGCTAACGTTGGGGTATTGTCTACAAGGGTATGTTCCCCTCCCATGAGTAGATGCCAAATTTAGACATTAAGAAAGCCTTTAAATAGTTTTCAAGATTGATTTCATCAGTCGAAATATGTACTGCAGTAAAGGTAGTGTTTAAACGTATAATTTTATTTTTCATGGATTGTTAGGAATGTCTATCACTGTTTTAATATATTTTGGGGGTTAGCATGCCCCACTCACCCACCCCACCCCTGCACCCTCCGTTCCGCCGCCCATATTCAGCACGCATGCACGCGCATAAACATTCCCTCGCCCGCACGCACGCATGTATGTACGGATTGGCCAACTACGAACGTTTCGAGGCACCATATGAAATGGAAGTATCCTGGCCTAGCCAAATTTTGTTGCATTGACGTCATCCAAGACGATCTAACAACGAACACCAACATGCTTCCACAGCTTTGTTTTCCAAAGACCTCACTTACTCGACTAACCCTACATCAAGTCGGGATTAACTAAGGTACCTACAAGCGTACTAGTGGTCACTAGTCACTCTAGTAACCGCATAACATCAGCAATGCTTTCAGAAAATTACCATAATTGACTCTCAGCCTCTAGCCAATCAGTCAATAAGTTTGCATCACATGATTAATCAGAAGTTGCGAAAACATTATAGTGAAAGCTATGTTGAATTTTCTCCCCGAAAACAATGGTTTGCGAAACTTTATTTAGTTGTGAATCGCAACCAGTATAAGTCTGTCAGTCGGTCGGTCAGTCGGTCGGTTTGTCAGTCGGTCAGTGGCTGGATCGGCCGGTCAGTCAGTTGGTCAGACAGTCGTTTAGTTGGTTGGTCTGTCAGTTGATCAATTCTTTTAACAATTTTGACTATCCAGGTCACAGCTATTGCACGTTCGTAATTGTTAAAATTAATTTAAAGTTTCTGGAACCTTTTGGTGTACCAAAGCACAGATGTTTTCAAGTAAAGTTTTCAAAACTTATTTTAGGTATTTCTAAATATGTCGATCTATATCAACAATGTTTTTTTGTTTTGGAAACATGTTATGTTATTTCTGAGCTATACTGTAAATGTGTCCCGACTTCACACCAACACGCCACACAACAGGTCTACCATAGAGTCGTACGATAAATCGATATATCGTGGTTTGTGTGCACGATATATCGTTATATTTTCTAAAGTTCCTTCACTATCCTAGTGTATGTTCGTTTTTCATGTCTGTGTCATAACAAACAATCTTCTGATTAAAGCATCTTTATTACATAATTTCCTTCCTGTTCTGCTTTGTCCCAGACTTTCTCTCCGGCTACAAAAGTAGCCTGTAGATTTAAAGCATCATCTAACACCAGAAAGTCAGCGTCAGTTCCGTAATCCAGAGTGCCTTTTCTCTCTGTTAGCTTCAGTAATTGCGCCGGATGGAGACTTGCTGCTTCTAACGCTTGCACTTTACTGCAACCTGTAACACAAATAATCCTAGGTTACAGACAGACATCTTCCAGTTTTTTGTCACGTAAAAATTGCTCTGATTTCTCGGAATTTTTTCGGATGTGCAGTATTTTTTTAATCATGCCAAAAGGTGTGGAATGAAGTGTTAAAATTGGAGGCAAAACGAACCAGCAGTTGTCAGAGATATCCGCAAATCCAGAATTTGATATGATCCGGATCCACGTTCTTTTATCCAGATCAGGACTAAAGTTGGTATGCTTGCGCGGCAAGTTCCTTCTTTGTGTTAAAATTTCAAATAGGTATTTTTAGATACAGCTAAGGGCACACTGACAGACAGACATACAGACGGACACATCTGATCGTAATATCCTCTACACATTACAGGGCGAAGTATAAAACAATTTTTATGGATATATTCGATCTGTCACTCAATTATCACATCATAATCAATTATGTCACATGTAGGAGTATGTCACAATCAAAGTGCGCCATGAATAACGTATTTAGCTCTGACAGGAACATTGAATAGCCCATCAAGTGTACGAATTGTATATCTTTACTATATTCTAAACAGTCTGTTGAATATTTTGAAACTAATTTGACTGGGCGCTGTTGCTGCCAACATCACTCAGTCAAATTAATTTCAAAATACTCGACTGCTTACCTGTATAGTTACCTTGATATTGGGAGTCTGTGAATTCAGCGATCGGTCGATCCCAACACTGGCAAAGCGTGGGCGGAGCTGAGCTAGATATGGGCGAGGCATAGCTAGAAGTCCTGTTCCCTCTATGCACTGAATATGCCTATCTACGGTAAACCACTTGTGTCCTGAGGTCAAAAGATCATGCTTCCTTAAAGGCGGAAGAAAGAATGTCTAATTTCAAAATACGCAACATGTTTCGACGTTCAATGTAAATACATGTACATCGGTAGAAAAACTAGAAATGTGTGTTAAGCAACGTTTCTGTACGATAGTGCTCAACAGAGTTGCTTTTATTTAAAGGTGTACTAATCTCATCACAATTATTTGGTTTTAAACATCAGGCTAATTTTGAATTGTTGTCGCCGCAAATTTTCTCCTCAAGTGATTGTGTGTGATGCCATGTACGCCACATTCTTTATTATGTAGTCATTTTCATATTGGATACGATTAGGCAGCGACGGATTCTCGTCAAAGTATGTTCAAAATCGTCAACAGCTATACTAGCCCATATGCCTGTATTTACCGTACACCGCATTGTCAAAGTCTAAAGCCGTGTTCTCGCTGGCGAGTTAATCCGGAATAACGCCATACCTCAGTATTGCGCTACACCGGTTAAGTCTCGAGTGAGAACACAGCCTAAGGCGTGTTCTCACTAGAGACTTAACAGGCGTAACGCAATACTGAGGTATGACGTTATTCCGGATTAACTCTCCAGTGAGATCACGCCTTAAGGCCGTGTTCTCAATAGAGAGTTAATCAGGAATAACGCCATACTTCAGTATGTCGTTATTCCTGATTAAGTCTCCAGTGAGAACACCGCCCAAGGCTCATGGCCGTGTTCTCACTAGAGAGTTAATCGGGAATAATGCCATGCTGAAGTATGGCGTTATTCCTGGCTAAGGCCGTGTTCTCAGACAGCCACCATTTCGGTAAATACCAGGTATCCCGCCTAGCGTTCTCATTGAACTGGCTCTTGTACCGGAATAAATATGTCACTTAGGCCGTGTTCTCACTAGAGACCTAATCAGGAATAACGCCATACTGATGTATGGCGTTATTCCTGATTAGGTCTCTAGGCAGAGCACGGCCTTATTTCGAGATTTAATCCCACAAAATCGGCGGTTTATCTTCCGATATATCGTTATTGCTTCCTTATGGCAGTGTTAGCGCTACCTGGTGGAGAGTGAGATCGAGCCAGTCATTCCAGTGATAAATTTTCAAAAATTGTATTCTCTTGTCCTGTAAATGGGAATTCAATATGCAGATATTAAAATTTTCTTGGCCAAAGTTGACCATTAAAAGGCTATGGTACACATAGACCATATTCCATCTACATTATTTACTGGTAGGCTATACGAGCTCTTAAAACTTACTATTTTTCTTATCAATATATATATATATATATATATATATATATATATATATATATATATATATATATATATATATATATATATATATATATATATATATATATATATATATATATATATATATATATATATATATATATATATATATATATATATATATATATATAAAATGCTGACGGTAACGCTACCTGGCACATTTTTGGAAGCAATAACGATATATCGGAAGATAGACCGCCGATTTTGTGAGATTAATTTTCTGAAACAAGTGATGTATTTATACCGGGACAAGAGACAGTCCAGCGAGAACGCTACCCGATATACCTGGTATTTACTGAAATAGCGGCTGTATGACAACACCGCCTAAATTCCATCAGCATGAATGAGCGCATATACGGAGGCCGTGTTCTCACTAGAGAGCTAATCCTGAATAACGCCATACTGAGGTATGGCGTTATTCAGGGTTAACTCTCTAGTGAGAACAAGGCCTGAGGCAAACCGCTTAGTTTTTTTATGATTGGTTGAAAAGTACATAATAGCAGCCTTCATACGCGGGAGAAATTTATCAACATTTAGCCATTAAAGTCATAATACCGTTCCTTGATGGGATGATTAAAAACTTAAAATGGCATGCCCAGTTTGTGTGACGCAATATATTCTTACATTTATTTTCATCTTGTCCCGCACATAGGCAGTTGCATTTATTTAATAATCTGCTGTTGTTCTGTCATATATCATTCGCTATAAGAAAATTATTTATTAAACAAGACAAAAAATGTAAATATTCTGTCTTTAAGCTTTATCAATATATCTGACGTCGTGATACGCTGATAACACAATACAGAATGTGAGCTGTTACCAGTTTATAGATAGATGGTTTGAGGACAAAAAGAAACTTATTATTTCTCATCCTTGAAGCCCTATACATTCAAATTCAACTTCAAGACTACTTCAAGCATGCAGGTAAGCTGATGAAAAATCTTTAAATTAATTTGACAGGAATCTCTTGCCGCAACAGGAACAGGCAGCAACAGCTTCGAGTCAAATTAGTTTCACAATTTTTAACAGAACTCTTCCTACATTGCAGATTCCTTTTCGCATTTGGGCTTTCGGATTCGTTGTCCCTCAAATTTAAATCTTCTTATAGAAAATGTCCATTTGCCGACCGAAAAAAGATTATTTTTAAAATTTTTATCACCGGAATGACTGGTTCTGTTATCGTGTCAGTCATTGATGTGAAATATTTTCAAAAATAGGTCTCTTGGTCTGCAAATAAACATTTCACAAGGACACAGCAGACGCCGTTTGTTTGTCCAGCTTGAGGGTCAGAGCGGTAAAGAAGTTAAATTCTACATCCAATAGGCTTAGAACAATACCTGTGCTTTTGTAGAATTTCTTCACACATTGCTTTAATGAGGCAATGCTGAAACACAAATAATGAACATTTCCAGTGTATCCATCCATCTTATGACGTCATAACTAAGTACGTGACGTGTAGGATGACGTCATAATCAATGACAACATGAATGACTTAGACAATTTCGTCACGAACGCATAATTGATGACGGACTAAACGTTGTTGTACGAATTACATGTCTGCTATTCAATAAACATGCTGTTGAATATTTTGAAGATAATTTGACTGGGCGCACCCAGTCAAATTAGCTTCAAAATAATCAACAGCTTATCTGTATAGTTTCACGGATCGATCGATTCTAACACGGCGAGAATGGGGGTGGGGAGCTTAGCTCGAGATGGGCGGCATAACTAAACCTAGAATTCATCGATTGTAATGGCTCGCTGAATCTGCGAGTGCAAACCCGTATACCGACACACACGCACACGCACGCACGTAAGGTAGCACACATATATAATCACATTGTAAAATGTGGTGAATTATGAGCAGCTAGAAATCAATATTCTGTTGGAGTTGATTCGACGAGGAAAGAGGAAAATTTGTCTGATACCCATGTAATTGATATATTTTTTAATCCGGCCTCCGTGAGATCAAACCTGTCTATTTAAAAATAATAATTTTGCTGACAGCTGTTGCTGCTATGTTGTAGCTTTTGGTAAAAGGAAATGGCATCCCTCTTCGGGATCACACTGGCAAGCATCCATCGAAAGGTGGAAAAGATTGCTTCAGTGGAACCAGACTTATTGAAAAATGCGTGAAAAAGTTCATTTTGAAAACAAAGTTTCTGGAAGCTGTTGCTGTTGACCTTTATATTGTGACCCCCACAATGGGGATACGTCTTTGTGACCCCACGGGCAAGGCTCTACTAAAGTTATGGCATAGAGATCAAAGTTTGTTTAAACAAAGTAGTTCGGCTAATTTTGCTGGCATCCATCTTGAATTTTTGCTGATTTTTCTTTTAAAATCCCTGAAACCGCCAGAGGTTCGACTCAGAACTCGTGAAACATTATCTAGGGCAACAGCTGAACCAAGTTTGTTCAAGGGAACTTGATTGGTAAAATGCATCCCCCACCCCTCCTTATCCGCTTGGTGGATTTCAGCGGAATTGGGCTAGAACATAGCCACATGGAATGACTGGTTCTGTTATTGTGCCAGTGGAATATTTCCTAAAATACGTATCTTGGTCTGCAAATAAACATTTCTCAAGGACATAGCAGACTCCGCTTGTGTGTCCAGTTTGAGGGTTAGAGGGTTAAAGAAGTTGTATTCTACATCCAATAGGCTTAGAACAATACATGTGCTTTTGTAGAAGTTCTTCACGCATTGATTTAATAAGGACTTCCATATAGGTCATATGCGCCAGAGTTTCCATTCAAAATTTTGATAGGGCAGTTTTTTGGGATAAAAATCTGAGATTTTATGAAAGGTTTACAGAAAATTGTTAAGGTGCATCTCACCCATAGTCGGCTGGTGGATTTCAACCGAACTAAGATCTGGCTAGAAGGACGGTATTGTGGTGCGCTGCAGAACCTCCAGTCAAAATTCCGATTAATCAATTCTTTTGGTGAAAATATTAGATTTTTGGAAAATTCTCTGGAAATTCGTTAAAACGCTATTCATTAAATGGCCAGATATAGGTTACATTTTTTCGACTGCCATCTGAGATTTTCCAAAACATTTTTGAAATCCTACAAAATCTTTGTTCTATTTTAAATATGATCTATTCTTTTTTATCAACCTTCATCTGAGCGCACCTCAGAATTTCTAACGACAAATTTGATTGGGAAATTTTTCAGAGGCCAGCTTGATTTTTCGAAATCTCTCAAAAATAATTCAAAACTTATTCTATCCTTTAATAATGAACTGATGTCAGCAAAACATGGCTGCAAGGACATTTGAAGTGTTAGAGGTCCGTACTTCAATACAGAAATTCGATTGGGTAAGATCTCATGTAAGATTTGCTAACAGCTCATATTGTTTTGAGCGGCCATCTTGGATTCTGCCTGATTTTTGGAACCATCTTGAAAAAACGAAACTGCACGAGAGATCGATTCAAAATGCATCAAACCTCATCTAGGGCAACAGCTGAACCAAATTTGTTCAAGGGAACTTGATTGGCCAAATGCTTCGGTGACCATCTTGGACGACCTAGTTTTCGAAAAAGGATTTCATCTCCCGTATCATTTACTGGATTGGGCCAAAATTTGGTGGATATGATTTCGCACTAAAGTCCATTAGAGGTTTTTCTAGAGCAGTGTATGCGTCCTAAAACCTCGCCGCGGCCGACCAAGCAAAATGTGGCGTGTTTGGTGGCCATATTTGATTTTTTAATTGATTGATCTTGAAGCCGACGTGATTTTATATAGGTTTGTGGGAATGCTAATTTCAAATTTGCCACTTTAGAAACTGTAGGATAAACGGTTTGTCGGGCATCTTGGATTTTAATTCCCAGCAAAGCCTCCTATACTAAAGCAATCGGAAATTTAAGTTTTTTCGAGAAGCAGTGGATCAATTTTAACTAAATTTTTTAATCTTCTCAGAAACTGCTTTGGGGATTGATTCGAAACTCATCAAACATCATCCTGGGCGACAGCTGAAATAAGTTTGTCCAATGGATCTTGATTGGCCAAACGCTTCGGCGGCCATCTTGGATGACCTAATTTTCACAAAATGACTTTTCCAAAACTGAGGACCATTCACGTTTGTTCAAGGGAAACTGCTACATTAAAACATGGCCGCCATCGCACAATCAGAATTCAGTGTTAGGCGTCCATATTTGTTTTTTAATGGAATATAATGCCAAAATTGGTTTTATATAGTTTTTTGTCTATGGTGAGTTCAAATTTTCCACTTTCAATCTGTCAGGTTAAATAATTAGCATCCATCTTGGATTTTCCCCGCCAAAAACTTCCATAGTAAAGCAATGGGAACATTAAAATGAAATAAAATCACTCGCGAATCACTGGACTGATTTTAACCGATTTTGTTAGGACGCATCCGTGTTCTTGCTGCGATTCTGGCCCAAACCTTAGGGTTTTACTTATAGGCGATGGCCTTTCTAATTGAAATACCTATGTTCCTGGTGACCGATACGGACTGGTTGGGCCTCTTGTTGAAAAAGGTCTAAAGAAGAAGTAGAAGTAGAAGTAGAAGTAGAAGAAGAAGAAGAAGAAGAAGAAGAGGAGGAGGAGGAGGAGGAGGAAGAAGAAGACGAATAAGCAACACTTTATGCTCGCATTAACCTTTGCGCCTGGTGACGCGGGTAATGGGCCTTTCCAGTTTGTCCATCAATCATATGAGGTCATAATCAACTACGTGACGGCTAGGTCAGGAAGTTCAGGGATCGATCCATCCCAACACGGGTGAAGCGTGGGTGTAGCTTAGCTAAAGATTGGCGAGGCATTGCTAAAACAGGATTCCACATACCCATGTCTCCCTGACTTCCAATTATCTCAAGTTCTAATAAGCAGCAAAAGCTTCAGTTGGATTAGTTCCTTATATATTATTCAACATAATAATTCTTACCGTGATCATAATAGAGGGATTCGGTGTCTCAGTCGCGTATCTGACGTCATAATCAAATACGTTACGTGCTAGCTGACGTCACAATCAAGATGCCTTAGCTCCGTTACGAAAATGGAAGAATCCGTCACTAAAGTGTATGATTTTGTATATCGTTGATGAATTTACAATTTAATAAATATTCTGTTGAATATTTTGAAGCTAATTTGACTGGGAGATGTTGCTGTCAGATCCCAGTCAAATTAGGCTCAACGTGTTCAACAGGTTATCTGTATAGATACCCTGAAAAACATCGCATGCATCCACATGGCCAATACAAATTCCGGTATGAGCGAGCGCAATCAGAGATTGCAGACTCTCACCATCCCGTCTTTGTAACGGAAATCGTTTCCGGATCAGCCACAACGTTTGGAATCGTGTGGTAAAATTTGAGCCAAATCGGACCAGCAGATTCGGAGATATCCATAGATTCAGAATTTGACCAGATCTGGATCCAGGTTCTTTTATCTGTATCACGAAAAAATTCTGGAAATTCTCTAACATGGCAAGTTCCTTCGTTGTGTTAAGATTTTAGCGACATCAGATCAGGCAGGCACGCATGCAGGCAGCCGGACGGGCGGGCGGGTGGGCGGGCGGGCCGGCGGGCAGGCAGGCGGGTCGGCGGCGGGCATGAAGTCAGGCAGACAGACAGACATACCAGCAGGCAGGCAGGCAGGCAGGCAGGCAGGCAGGCAGGCAGGCAGGCAGGCAGGCAGGCAGGCAGGCAGGCAGGCAGGCAGGCAGGCAGGCAGGCAGGCAGGCAGGCAGGCAGGCACGATTACAATACCTTCTTCCCATTATGCGGCGAGGTAATAATATTATCAGGACTAATTTTTCTCTACCTACCTGCCACAAAGTATATCGGTTCCCAGAATGACAGCTTTGTTATTCTTAATTTCCATTTTCATCTGACCGAATGTGTGTGCCCCGGAAGGCATCCCCAACCCGGAGATAGCATCTGTGACCAGCGCTACACCTGTACAAGCCAACAAGACATAAATAACACTATGTGCAGTGTCATATACCAGCATATGTTGTCACGCCTGGAGAGTCATTCTATAATATAGGTGGTCAATTTGGTGGTCGGCTAATGGTAAATTGAGTCCAGAATATCAAAATATTTGCTTTTTAATGTGTTTTAGCAGGTAAAGAGAAGACTAGTTTTGTTAATTTACCACTGGAATGATTGGCTCGGTTACTGAGAAAATAGTCTTATCTTAGCCTACCATTTGAATATGCATACCGCTGTGGAGACCGGTTTTGACCGGCTTCGCCATGAAACATTTAAAGAACCACAATGGTCTGGTATGAAACATAATTTTGTGTTCTGAAACCACGTGCTGTTATTGGTCACATTTTTCTATGCGTGATAAAGTAATATACGGATACATTTCTTGCTATGCCTCGCCCATTTGTAGCTAAGCTCCACCCACTTTTTTAGCCGTGTTAAAATCAGATTTGAAACTTTGAAAGCTGAATTCATAGAAACTAAATTTCAAGGCAACTATAGAGGTAAGATCTTGGATGGTTTGAAACCAATTTGACTTGGTGTCTGTTGCTGTCTATGACAGCAGCAGCTCCAAGCTAACGAGTGACGTAGTTGGTTATGCCGTCAGATACTTGAGTGCCAGTTTAAAACAGGTAATCACTGGTCTGTCTTAAAACCGTGATATATTGGTTCCAAGGGCCGGTGTCTGTTATAAATAGTTTTGCCTGTATTTTAACCTTTTTGAACGGCAGGATTGTCAAAGGTCATTGACACGTGAGAAAGCCTGGATTAAATTTTGCCATATGTGGTTTCTTGATGTAGAATGGTCAAGTGAGCGAATGCCATTGCGACAGTCCGCCAGTCTCTTGTCCTTCTTTCATCAATCAGTTCCTGATTTAACACGCTACTTCTCATTAAGTGATTAGCGGATTTCGACCATATTTAGATGGATGGACCTTATAGGGGTAGGATTCAGACGTTGTACACAGAATATTGATTTTCTATTGTTCCGGCGGTCCTCTTGGATTTGGGAAAATGTTTTGGAAAATCTGGTAAAAGCCTCCTCATTATCTGCTTGGCAATTTCAACCAGACTTTGGTGGGGGCATGCTATAACTATTTTTCCGGCGACCATCATGGACCAGACAGACTAAATACCGGAATGGCCAGAATGACCGAAAAGGCACCGGAAAGACCGAAAAGACTCACGAAAGACTGTAAAGGAGATGAATTTTACCGAAAAGGCAAATAGGAGGGGCTGAAAACAGTTTTATAAGAGTTGCAAAGACACGTCTTATCATCACCATCATCATCATTATTAAATTATTATTATCATCATCACCATCATCATCTTCATCATCATCATCATCCTCTTTGTCGTTGTTGTTGTTGTTGTTGTTGTTGTTGTTGTTGTTGTTGTTGTTGTTGTTGTTGTTGTTGTAACTAGGTGTGGTGGTGGGTGGTGATTGTGTTTTTCAAAAATATCCTAATTGTATCGCATCGAGACTAGTTCACTTGAAATAATTATACATCCCGATACAAATTCTGAACGAAAGGAGACACGGAAATTGTTTTTAAAATATTTATTCTCTATCTATCAAAAAATTAAAACAATACACGCCACTATAACATACAGCAGCGGATATTCGTGGCTTATTCTTGCTTGTCTTGTTGTAATAATCATTTAGTAGCTGCATTGAAATATCACCAAATTGTTGTCTAAACACTATGCTACATTTACTCTTGGAGGTTATCAAAACATAGCCGGGTGGGCTGATACGGCGTTATATAGTCGCCGTAAGTTGATATAGACTTTTCAGCAAATCTAATCTCCTTTTTATCTCCTTTTTGGTCTTTCATGGGCCTTTTCGGTCTTTCCGGTGCCTTTTCGGTCATTCAGGCCGTTCCGGTATTTAGTCTGACCCTCTTGGACCATCAGAAAATGTTGGGAAATCAGCTAAAAGCCTAGGCCTACTCCTCATTAACCGATTGGCCGATTACAATTAAACTCGGCTCGAAGGATCCTCGAGTGGTCTGCTTCCGAAAATATATACAGAATTTTGGTTGGTACATTTTCCGGTGTCCATCTTGAATTTTCCGAAAAATCGCTTAAAACACTACTCATCATCAACTGCTTGGGTGATTTCAACTAGACGTGGCAGTAAGGTGGTAGGGTTCAGAATTCGTATACCGAATTTTTATTGGTCAATTTTTCGACGACCATCTTGCATTTCCAGAAAGATTTGCGCAATCAGTTAAATGCCTACTCCTCATTAACCACTTGGCCGATCTCAAACGCAACTGGAAGGATCCTAGGCTGGCACGCTTCAGAACGTGAATATAAAATTTTGACTGCTTGCTATTTTAGATGGTCATCTAGGATTTTCCCAAAGAATTACGGGAAATTGTTTAAAAGGTTACTCCTCATTAATCTATGGGACAATTTTAACCAGACATGACTGGAAGCACCCTAGGGTGGTAGGCGTCAGAACATCCATAAAGTATTTTAATTTATAAATTTTTTCGGTGGCCCTCTTTGTAATATCCGGGAATGTTGTGAAATCAGTTAGAACGCTGCTCTCCTCATTAACCGCTTGACCGATTCCAAACAAACTCAATTGAACAGGTCCTGGGCGTGAAAGATTCAGAAGATATAAACAGAATTTTGATTGGTCAGTTTCTTTGGCGGCAATCAACAAGTATCCAGCAATCCTTTAAAGTATTTTCTCAAATAATAATGATGCAGGTGAGCATCACATGCCATTGGGCGTCATGTGTTGTTAAATCGAATCATCTAGGCCTACCATAATGATAGATTCAATAATAGAAAATGTGTATCGCCCTGACAACAATACGACAATGCGTGCATGCATGTTTCTGCTGATGATCATATTCAACGTGTGCGTGTATGCGTACGTTCATGCGAGTATGTTTCTTCTAATCTTCAATGTGCACGTGTGTATGTGCGCACGTGCGTGTGCGTGCGTTTTGGGTGTAGTACTATGCCTTCACACCTTCTGGGTGTATGATCTGTGCTAGTCTTAACGCAGACGGATGTACATGCACGCCATCAGAAATCAGGCCATTGTAGATCGCCTTCCCAGGTGGCAGTTTGTTACTCGTTAACAAACTCACCAGGTGTGGCTCTCGGTGGTCGAACTGAATAATTTGAATACAGTTTAGTTGCTATGAAATAAAAATAGTAAATTGCGACATCGGAGCTGTCCTAAATGGTTGGAGATTTTGGTGAAGTAGGACAACGAGTTAATTAATATCCAAACCCGTTAGCATCTGAATTCCAAGTGAACAGTACAGGTACGATGTTCAATATTTAGAAACTAATTTGAAAGGAACATGTTGCTAGGAAGCAACAGCCAAGATAACAAGACTATCTTGGCCAAATGTAATATTGGCCCAGCGTTGGCTGTCTAGGTTGGCCCAACATCACTCAGATCATTGGTTTAACATTGGCACATTATTTTGGGCCAAGACATATACGCCATCTTGGCCCAACATACATCGTATATAATATTGGCCCAACATTGGCAGCATAGGTTGCCCCAACAGTTTTCCCTTCATTGATTTATCATTTGCGCCAACATTTACAAAATATTAATGAAATAATAGAAAAGGTTTTATTTTTCATATGTGCAATATGTTTATCAAATTGCTAATGTAAGGGACACATTTCATAAGTACAATACACTTTGATCTTAGTCAAAAGACCGAGAAGCGGTTACCATCTAAAACAATGTTGTTTGTTTTGTTTTATCGTCCGCTTGCACCTATGTGTATTTGAGCCATGGTTTTGACTGTAGCGCATTACTCATGTTACATGCCACATGTATGAGAGTGATAGTTGAACCTGCTTTACATCCCAATAGTACATACACCATATGGGATAGAACCAAATGCTTAATGTCCTTTCCGAAAGACCACTTTTTACATCAGTACCGATTTTACTCATGGGTGAGGAAAGGCAGGAGAATGGAAGGAGATCGCCAAAGTTTCTGCACTATAGCCAGACAGCCGACCATAGGCGCAAATCCCAGGTAGCTGGTTTCAGAGACTAGCATCTGTACCATTCGTTCATTCAGTTTGTTTTATCGGCCACTCACAGGTGGGTGTTTTTTAGCCGTGCCACTATCTTAGAGGTGCTTCCCAGATGGGTTGCGTAGCTACCCTGAAAGGTTGCGATATATAAAAGTAGCACTGAAAAAATCAAAATTTAAGATGGTGTGCCACCTAATAAGTCTATAGGAGATTGTCAATTTCTTAGGATGTTTTTTTTGCACATGATATACTGAAATTAGATTACAGCATTGACGAATTTAGAGGAAGGATACTATTTATATTACATAGTTGCTTTTAGATATAGAACTACTTACCAAACAATAAGCCCAATCGGTTTATTCCGAAAATAAACTTAATTTAAGCTATTAAATAATGCCATATCGGGTTGTGGCATTACCTCCCTTGAGAAGTGAATTTATTAAATTACTAAAAATCTTGAGATTGCACAAACTAATTATCAAATGCATTGGCTTACTGATTCTAGATAACAAACCATAGGCCAAGTATTTCTATAGCATGGCCATGTTATTTATTATATACATTGGCTATATGTTGTTGGGTCAACGTCGGCCCAAACACAGTAACCCAACTGTAATTTTTCTACTGCTGTGCCAACATAGGACCAACATATGCATATATCATTTAAAATACACATTGGCACTAAGTTGTTGTGCCAATGCTGGCCGAACAACTGTAACCCAACTGTAGTTTTGCCACTGTTATACCAATGTTGGTCCAATGCATGCATGTAAGTTTTATAATATACATTGGCAATAAGTTGGTGGGCCAATGTTGGCTAAACGATTGCAACCCAACTGTAATTCTGCCATTGTTATGCCACCATTGGCCAACGCATGTATATAACATTTATAATATAAGTTGCTGGGTCAAGGTTGGCCCAACCACTGTAACCCAACTAAAATTTTGCCACTGTTATGCCAATGTTGGCCCAGCACGTGTATAGAACATTTATAATATACATTGACTATAAGTTGTTGCACCAACGTAGTCACAATAACTGTAAACCAACTGTAATTTTGCTACTCTTGTGTCAACGTTGGCTCAACACCTTATTGTCAATGACGATGGTACCATCAATTGCCAATGTTGGCCCAATGCCCAATAATAGCCAGTGATGACCATGTCAATCAATCACCACTGTTGGCCCAACATAGTATTGTTATCTCGGAGCTTCCAGTCAAATTAGCTTCAAAATAGTCAACAGAATAGCTCTTGTATTGTAGATGATGTTTGCATTTTGTCCTTTCAGGTTCTAAGGGTTAAACGTAATCGACAGATCCATTTCTAGCTCTAGCCCTCCCATTTTATAAATTAAGATTCACCTGCTTTGTACACATGTTCGAATCGATTTTAATATTTTGAACCAGAATTCCTATTTCAAGGTAATTATGCAGATATGTTGAATAGTTTGATACTAATTTGACGGGTTGGGTTGGGGATTTTTTGTTGTTTATTTAACAAAATGTGTATTATATTTTAGATTCATCATACAATGCAGAGACATTCGTAAGGACCTTGGCTACTTTTGTGACAGAGATTCGTCATTTTGAATAGGGTGTCAGCTAACTAGCAACACATCTGCTTATGAGACCAGATACATGAGTGACAGATTCAGATCCCTCAATCAATAATAGATGGTTCTTAAACCAACTTTCATGTCTGACTTTCGTAAATTGCGTCTCACCATGGCCCGTTACTGGTGACCAGTTAAAAAATATGAGTCGATTACGAAAATTGGATATTTAAAAGGTTCTTGTCAGATTGTTATAAGCGAGTTAATCTAAAGGTTTTTTGCAGATTGCTCAGCTTCAAGCCTCGACATAGCTTTAGTATTTACCCTCGGTCCGTAATTGTATGTATGATTACTGTATGCTGCGGATGCAGTAGTAGAAATATCTGGGCAACGTTTACGTACAGTGGCGATGTATTACACAACTTGTATAGTGCATCATTGGAAATTATGCTGCCCGGCCATCAGTGTCCAGTGATGGTGTGGAGGTGTTTGTGATGGTAGGCATCATGTTTTGTCTAGACCTGCATTTGGAGCTGACCAGCTGTTACAGTTATACAGCATCAAGGATACGCAGGTGCCTAGTCTTTTTGTCAAGGGAATCTATGATTTACGAATCCATAGCTTCCGAAAGAAGGAAAGCTATATTCCCCGTGACGCAGTGTGCAACAATGTCAACAGCGCTGCAGAGCACTGAGCCCTGGATTGTACTTTTCCTCCATGGTTCATCGGCAATCATCACCATGAAGTTGATAGTCATTTTATGCTTTATCGATATGTATATGTGTGCGAACTCATTTCACAAAAAGTTCTAAATTTTTAGTTTGCTTGCAACTATTGGGAGTAGTTGGGCAATGGGTGTCTTTGAATACCCCATCTCGCGTGACATACACAGCGTGGCCACTGGGAGTTTGGTCTTGTATATGTTTCACGCACACATTTCTTTGAAGCAGCAAGGTAGCTTATGAAAACTGCAAGGGATAGTCCATCTCCATGTGGTGAGCCGATTGATGTCTCAAACTCTGCAGACTTCACTGACTTCACGTGCACTCTCTTTGTGGAAATCCCAGTGCTTGGACATGACTACTGACACAAGCATCCATTAAGCCAATACAATGTCTGTGCATTTGCGTCCACATTTAAAGCCACTTTGACATGATCCAGTGAAGTTATCGATCTTGTCTTGGATGTGCATAGAGTACAATTTAATAGGATTTTCCATATGCTGTTGAGGAGCACAATGGACCGCAGATTGCCTCGGAGATCGGTGGATTCTTGGGCTTAGGTAGCGCGATAAGGATGGCTTGGCTTGCAGCATCGATAGGAAGCAGGTACGTAAAAGCTGAATTGATTAAGTGCATGATCGGTTTTGAAATAATGTCATTTGCATCTTTGAATACTTCATTGCTCATACCATCAGGTCAAGATGCACGTCTATTCTTCAGGGTTTTGAGTGCCTTCTCAACTTCTGATGTTTAATTGGTGTTAGTAATTGGTGCAAGGGATCATCATCGTGGTCAGTGAACTGATCCTTGAACCATTCTAGAATTGAAAAATGTTTGATGTAAATACAATCCTGCAACACAAATGCCATACAAAATGGTATTCGGGGAATAGATAGACAACAGTTGTGGCAGGTCTAATCCAAAACGAAACCCTAAACAAAACACTCAAATGTATGGAATTATCAGTTACCAGTACCATAGCAGTTATCAAAAACGAACCACCGAACTAGGTATGCTGATGACGATGTTGTAGTAGTAAGAATATCCACAGTGCAGAAATTTATTATGGCTGTGCATCTATCAAAATCCCTAAAGTGAAGATCGCACCAAACTACGCAGGGAATGCAATAACATTGTATTCCACATCAGTGAACGAATAAAATATCTAGGTATTCAACGAGCAGAATCCCTAGCAGATAAAATCACTGTCACGGATATAGTCCAGTCAATATAGGGATATACCTAGAACAAATTGCAACAGAAGCTTTTTTGGTTTTATGTAATGCTACTGGTCCTCACCTACCAGAAAATAAAAAATTCCTAAAAATTCTATCCCGATAAAGGACTATTTCACAGAATTTAATAGGACCACTTAAAACCAATTATTAAGCTGAATATCTTACGTATCTTTGACTGGAGACCCATAAAATGTCTTAACTACATAAATAGAAGTGATAGTAAAGAACTGTTATTTCGTGATATGATCGCTATATGACATCCCGCTAACAGTAGATCCGTTACTACGTCTCTTGATGACGTCATCATGACGTCAATTATCAATCTTCCAATATTCAAGTAAATTTAATCCAAGTTTTATGATTTGTTGAATCGGTATGATGAATTTAGTAATGGTGTATTATATACAAACAGTTACATCCGTCATTTTCTCAATGGACGGCAAGGTCCAACATACTCATATTATCTTTACACAAGACCAACGTCTATGTCGTCAAATTCTGCAAGATCTACAGCTTGACAACTTGGAATGTTGCTGCAGTTGGTACCCTTGCATTCACCACATGCATATGTACAATGTAAGCTATGCTTTCTGTAGCTGCATCGCAATGTCGCACATTCTCCTCGGCACTGGCATCGAATAACTTTCAGAATGCAATCAGGAGCTGGTAGCTTATCCATTGTTCTGGGAATAAATTTCCCCTGGTGAATCTGCCATCCGAAATCCTCTGGCTTTAAGATCTCTTGCTCATTCGTCCATAACTTTACTTGGAAGTAAACGCGAAAACTATGATACTTGGCTGCATCAGACGTTGGTGGCAGATTTTGAATCTGCAGAGATGAAATACTCTTAACCACTTTTTCTCGAAATTTTCGAAGTCTCAATGCGTCCAATGTATCAGTTTCACTACCACCATACATATATACCAATAGCTTTTCACCAGACACCTGAATTCCGACCTTAGTATATGTGTGGCAAAATTCCTTTGCATGATTCATGAATGAAGAATTGGACTGCATCTTTCTAAGAGGAACACCTTTGCCTATGCCAAATAAACGTGATGTTGTGTCACATCCACCTATTGCATGAATTAAAGGTAGGTATCGAGCAACATCATCGCGAATTTGAGCTCGCAGAAAATTGATGTCCCAAACGATGCATTTTCCAACCCTGTCTGGCTTCCCTGGCTTATCCGATCTGTAGATAAGTTTGTGGAGACCAGGATCAGCGAAATGGCACAACAACACTAATATGTCTGTGTCTTCCCCAATAACGTGAGTTATGCCTGATTTGGCACACTCAACCCCCCCCCCCCCCCAATGCAATCAGAACATCTGCATCATCGACAGCATTCAAAGATTTAACATTATTTTCTTGGAGTTTTTTGGCCAACATATCAATGAAGTTTTGTTTATTGGCTGAATTTGCCTGGAAATGATCCTTCTTTGACTTGAGTGTCATGTTACTTGAGAAAATAACTTTTGGGCCCACTGCACCTTTTGTCCGTCTTAGATGAGTCATATCCTTAATCGATGGTCCTGAAATATATCCATCAAACACAACAGTTGGGTGGTTGAATGTTTTTACATACTCCACGTACATCGCGGCAATGTCATTGAAGCTGCTACCTTTCTTCCAAAGAAATCGGTGGATTAATGATCCGCCATCAAAAACAGTGTATTTCGGTGTTATTTATTGGCATTTGGTGCTGCTCGTAGTAGAGGTTGCAGAATTCAATGCCTCTGCTAGCTGCGGCTTATTCGCTTCTCGGAGATGTCCATGTTTGTCAAATAGAGATGGTGGATATGTAGACAGCTCGTGCATTAAAGCAGTGTCTAGATTGCATTCACTATTATTTGCTACAATTAAAAGGCGCTGAAAAAGGAGCTGTGGGTCAAGAGAAAGCTTATCACCATCACTCGATACGACATGTCCTCCCATACATACCACTTGATCTTTTTTCCTGAATGAAAACTCGAATGCATCGTGGCCTTCCATTTTCTGTATTATGGCATTTCCAACTTCCAATGCAAGTGGGAGCAGCTGTAATTCCAGTGGCAGTATTATATAATTCATCATTTGACATAAATGGACAGTAATCCTGAAAATATTTTAAAATAGTCAAACAATCTGTGTGATCCCGAACTTTCCTGGCTTCAGACATGTCTTTATGTTGCTCCGAGACCTGGTATTCTGCTTCTGTTAGCTCCTGCATGGCCTCGTTGATTTCTGCACACACAGGGTGTGCTAAAAGCCAACGTGTCCTTTGTAATTCATCCATCCCCCGCCCACGAGTGAGGCCCCCAGTGGTCTTGATGGTCCGCATCAATGACTGTTCTATGACAAGGTCACTAGCAAGACCAGCCCAGTACCTATCAGATCTTCGCACTACAAATAGTCCGGTCATGAACTTCTGATAAATATCTGGCCTTGTACTCTCTAGTTTTACCATGTCCTGCAGATGCAAATATACCGATTTTGTGTAATGGCAATGCCCGGCAGCAGCAAAGAAGGGCAGCATATTTGAATAAATAGTTCACTTACTTGTTTACTTCTTTGGAAGGCACCGTGTCTGTGAGCGGAGAATGGGTGATGGGGTATTTCGCCGGTTGCTTTCTAAATTTCTTTTTCTGGCTGCTTCGATCTTAGTTCTATCAATGTGATCTCTCCTACAGGAAACATGTAATCTTTGCCCTTTTACAATAGTCATAGGTGCAATTTCACGGGTCAAACTGGCTTCATTTATTCCAGCAATACCTTTTGATGATATCACAAATGTGGGTTTGCCATTGTCAAGACTCTCCCCACAAATTGCACAGCATGCTACATTTGCTGTTTCGTCCATGACGTTGAAATGGTGAAGTAAAACAATGTAATTAATGATTAATTATCATGGGACACAATGACATACATATTTCAACAGTAATTCATATATGGTAATTGGTAAGGTGCTGCGGATTAATGTATGTGTAGGGTTTTCATAGGGTGAAGTAAAACAATGTAATTAATGATTAATTATCATGGGACACAATGACATACATATTTCAACAGTAATTCATATATGGTAATTGGTAAGGTGTTGCGGATTAATGTATGTGTAGGGTTTTCATAGGGTGAAGTGAAACAATGTAATTAATGATTAATTATCATGGGACACAATGACATACATATTTCAACAGTAATTCATATATGGTAATTGGTAAGGTGCTGCGGATTAATGTATGTGTAGGGTTTTCATAGGGTGAAGTAAAACAATGTAATCAATGATTAATTATCATGGGACACAATGACATACATATTTCAACAGTAATTCATATATGGTAATTGGTAAGGTGTTGCGGATTAATGTATGTGTAGGGTTTTCATAGGGTGAAGTGAAACAATGTAATTAATGATTAATTATCATGGGACACAATGACATACATATTTCAACAGTAATTCATATATGGTAATGGGTAAAGTGTTGTGAATTAATGTATGTGTAGGGTTTTCATATATACATGCGCTCTGGACACCAGGTCCTTGAAACCGCTCTATAGCGGTTCTGTGTGCATAAAGTAAACAAACACTGTTTGTTTCAGCCGATTTGATGAAGAATGACTTGATAAAGCCAAAGCTTGACAAAGAAAAGCTTGACGAAGTGAAAACTTTAAAAAATGTGTGGAGAAAACAGAAATGAATACGGAAAACAAGTTTATAAAAAGTTCCCCCGGAACGTACATTCACGGAAAATAATAGTGAGAAAGTGTTAAATGTCCCTCTGCTCGTTATAAAGGACCTGCTGACAATAAAGAGCACATATGAGACATTCTGCGCATAAATTCCGCCGTTAGCTACAATTTAGCCATAGACTTCCTACAAATGGATGCTTCTAGCGTAATGTATAATACTTCAATGCCTCCTGTCTATATGTGACGTCACCATTAAGGGCTGGTGACGTCAATACACTAGCAATGAGACAGCACAACACTTTTACTAGTAGATTCAATCACTTAGCATCACATTCTACCATTTCTTACTTTTTAGAAATACATTATATGCGTCTAAAATTAATAGGAAATGTAATCCTTAGCTTGCAACAAAAATGTGGCAGCCATTTGTAATCACATTAATTAGGACCTTTACCGGTGTGGGATTTTTAAGAATTTTTTATTTTGTGGTACTTGAAGACCAGTAGTATCAAATAAAACCAAAAAAGCTTCTGTTGCAATTTGTTCTAGGTTAACCTTATTTAAGCGTAGATTGACTGGACTAATAGCTGTCAGAAAATGTTACGGGCAGCCTGAGCTCTGACGGTCACTGACTACACACCACCACTCGGTGTACACAACTCTGTGGAACACTTTACCGGGAGTGACCAGGGAAAAGCAGACATAGTTCGAGAATAGTTCTAGGAACAGTTCACTGACCACGACGATGAGCAGTTGTACCAGTTTTCAGGTGACTCAATGTCATTACTAACACCAATTAAGCAGCTGAGAAGGCACTGAAAGCCCTGCAAAACTAAATGGGTGTGTCTTTTCAGACCAAAGTGCACCCCTCAGTTCAAACCACGCTATGGTTAGGGATGCGTGAAAAGTGTCAGAAAGTCTACGTACCGGTAACATTGCATTAAACAGGTGAGTTATAAAAGACGCGCCATTCCAAACAGCATTCTCCCCCTGTGTCAAGTTTGCTACAGAGTGGCCTACAACATAATACATTAGTTTCAAAATCTCCAAAGTATTCTTTTTTTAGCAAGTTTTCGAATTCTGCCATTCGAGTTGAAAAACTTGAAAGGCAGAATTCAAAAAATTTACTCACACTTGAATAAGTATTTTGAATATTTTGAAACACATTTAACTGGGAGTTGTTGCTGCCTATCGCAGTATAGACGCTCCTTTCAAATTACTTTCAAAATATTCAACTGCTTACATATATTGTTACCTTGAAAGTTTGATTCTGTGAATTCAGGTTCCAATGTTACAAATCGGTCCCAACACGCGTATAAAGTGGGGGTGGAGCTTCGCTCGAAATGGGCGCAGAATAAGCAGACATGATTCGTTATAATTAATGTAACATAAGCAACACTGAATGTATCGTTTAATAAATATTGTGTTTCATATTTTGAAACTAATTTGACTGGAAGCTGTTACTGCAACACCTTCCCATCAAGGTAGTTTTAAAATATTCAACAGAGTATAAGTACACTTGTCTTAAAATAAATATTTTGAGAAATCAGGTGTCGAAAGGTTAAAACTAGATTGATAGAGATTTTTATTTGTCACGATGTTTCGATATTTTCAGCACTGTCTCGTCTCGAAAATCTTCGTGATATTATATCGTATCGCGATATATCGGAATATCAAAAATTCATCCATGCCTAGTATAAGTAATTAATTACCTACTGACACGGTAATGCCTCTCTGGACGAGTTCCTGGATGATGTCACCAGAATGTTTGTTCTCGGGGGGCCAGGGTAACGATGGCGGTGTGATCGAGTTGTCCATAAACGTTCAGTAAATCCTGGAAGCCATTGTCGAAACCACGTATATATTCTTCTGGATGAGCGCCACGCTTCTCCTTGCTTATGTAGGGACCTTCCAAATGAACACCTGAAGATTGAAAGTTTAACCTTTTGAACCCGAAAAAAACCAAATCACCAAAATCCTTTTCTATTTAATAAATATCCAGTTGAATATTTTAAAAATTAATTTAACTGGAAGCTGTTGCTTCAAATTCAAATTAGTTTCAAAATATTCAACAACTTACCTGGATAGGCACCTTAAAATTGATAATCTGGAAGTTCAGAGGTATTGCTGTGAATGTTAGAATTTAAGTAGAATGTTCTCTTATGGAGTGATCCGAACTGTCACTCAACTATGTTACGTCATAATTAAAATACGTCACTTTTTATCCGACGTCACAATAAAATGACGTGTGTACGGCGGGAAAGTGGAGATTGTCCAACAGTCAGCGTATGAATAACAATTGTCTGTCTTTGGCGACACATGAGCAGCACTCCGTCAAATAAAATATTCAACAGCTTACCTGTATTTGAGATTCTGGGAATTCAAGAGTCAAATGGTTAATATTGTTGTAATTGTTAGAATATGAATATAATCTCCTCTTACGGTGTTATCAGAACTGTCACTCGACTATGTGACGTCATAATTAGAATGCTTCACGTGTTAGCCAACGTCACAATCAAATGACGAATGTCCGTCACGAAAGTGGCAACGGTACGTGTCTGAACTGTATGTTTTGGGGGCAGGCAGCAGCAGCACGCCGTCAAAGATTGGGTAGGTGGGATGGGAGTGCGGTTGGGGTGGGGTTCAGTATAATCGGCGTACTATATCCAATCTTTATCTCTTAAGTGATAGGGATTTCTAAATAAAACCATGCTGACTATTTTGAAACTATTGCATGGCGGTAGGCAAAAACAACTCACAATCCATTGTTTTCAAAATTAATCAGCATGTCTCTGTCTGTCTGTCTGCTGGCCGGTCTGTCTGTCCGTCTGTCCGTCATTCCGTCTGCCTGCCTTTCTGCCTGCCTGACTGACTGACTACCTGCCTGCCTCTATATGTCTGTCCCTGTCTGCCTTCCTTCCTTCCTGCCTTCCTGTCTGTCTGTCTGTCTGCCTGCCTGCCTGCCTGCCTGCCTGCCTGCCTGCCTGCCTGCCTGCCTGCCTGCCTGCCTGCCTGCCTTCCTTCCTTCCTGCCTGCCTTCCTTCCTGCCTTCCTTCATGCCTCTCTGCATGTATGTCTGTCTGTCTGTCTGCCTTACTTCCTGCCTTCCTTCCTGTCTGTCTGTCTGTCTGTCTGCCTTCCTGCCTTCCTTCCTGCCTCTCTGTCTGTATGTCTGTCTGCCTTCATTCCTACCTTCCTTCCTTCCTGCCTCTGTGTCCGTCCGTCCGGCCGCCCACCCGTCCAACCACCCAAGCGCTCGCCCGCCTACATGCCTGTCTGTCAACCTGCATGTCTGCCTGTCACCCTGCATGTCTGCCTGCCAGCCAGCCAGTCGGCATGCCTGCCTGCCTGCCTCTCCGTCTCTTCTAGAAACTACTGTGAAGATGTAACCCAAATATCTTACACAAGGATGGTCGTTCCCCCAAACTCTTGATCTTG
>CM067366.1:13768041-13840541 GCA_034401795.1 Chaetoderma sp. LZ-2023a | reverse complement strand
CTTTGACCGACTAAATACGTTTGTAACGAACAAATCGAATGATGATGCTAACCCTAATTTTATAATTTGTGGTGATCTTAATGCCAGAACCAAAACCATGCCAGACTATGTTGAAGATGATAATATAAGATATATACCAGCTTACGAAGGCTATGTAGAAGATGTTAATACACCCAGATTCTCACAAGATTCCGGAAAGGTTAATGAAAATGGTCACAAACTACAAAGTTTTCGTAAAAGTACCGGGATCATGATTCTGAACAGTAGATTTGGCAGCGACCGTGGGGTGGGAGAAATTACCTGCATAACAGCTAATGGTCCCAGTCTAGTCGATTACATTTGTGTTCCCGGGACAAAGTTAATTTAATAAAACATTTTGAAATTGGGGAAGCAAACGAACTCTCTGATCACAAGGTCATACAGTGTGATCTATTAGTCAATACTAAGTCAGAAAATACAATGCCTGATAATTCTGGGCAAGAAATGGTTTACAAATATAATTGGAATTCAGAACTTATGAATGAATACAGAGAGAATTTAACGTGTGATGAAGTGCGGTGTGTTTTAAATGGTATGAATGACGTTATAAATGAGGCGAATCTGATGGATGAAGTGAGTGTAAATGAAGTGGTCGAATTGTTTACTATAGCTATAAAGAAAGCTGCAGATAATTTATTTTTGAAAACTATAACACCTAACAGCGACCACAAACGCAAAAGATATAGCATCCCTCACTATTCAAATGATTGTGAAATTAAACGAAAACAGTTTTTCAAATCTCTTAATTGGTATAACAGAGATAGATCGGATATATCTAGGATTAACATGGTCGATGCACGGACCGATTTCAAAAAGTCAGTACAGCTGCACCGTAGAGAGCAATGCGTCGCAATGACAAAATCACTATTAGAAGCTCAATATACGAACATAAAGTTGTATTGGAAAATGTTAAAAAAAAAGTCGACACAAAGCAAAATATAAATATTGCTCTCAGCGAATTCAAAGAGTTTTTAAAGTCCGTTAGCAACCCTGCTACCGATTTTTACCAGGCAGATAATGACATAAAGGATTACGTAGATGATTACCTAAAGGACGACTTGCAAATAATTTTTGATGACTTAAACAAAGAAATATCTGAGACGGAAGTAATGAAAGCAATAATACAACTAAACAACGGTAAAAGCGCTGGCCCAGATTTATTAATAAATGAGTTTTATTTAAAAGCGAGTGATATATTACTCCCGCACATTACAGCGCTTTTCAACTGTTTTTAAAAGTGGTATTTGCCCGCGAATTTGGTCGGAAGGAATCATCGTACCTCTACACAAGAAAGGCAGTGTTAACGAAGTGCATAATTACAGGGGCATTACACGTCTTAGTACACTGGGTAAATTATTTACTAAAGTTCTTAATAGATTAAATGATTGGGCAGAATCCAATGCTGTTTATATAGAAGCTCAAGCTGGTTTTAGGGCCGGTCTGAGAACTGTGGATAATATATTTGTTAAGAACGGGTTAATATCACATGTACTAAATAAAGGAGGGAGGTTGTTCTGTGCTTTTATAGATTTTACTAAAGCTTTCGACTATGTGGTACATTATTGTTTATGGTACAAACTTTTAAAAGCGAGTGTTAGAGGAAATATTATTAATATTATCATGTCAATGTACAAAGAGGTAAAAACTAGAGTTAGATTAAACTCTAACGTATCAGACTGTTTCGAATGTACTACTGGTGTGCGTCAAGGGGAACGCTTATCATCTTTTCTCTTCGCTATGTATCTAAATGACTTAGAAGACGAATTTTTTAGAAAGGGTGGAGAGGGTGTGGCTTAGAATTTCTTAAATTATTATTAATTTTATATGCTGATGACATAATTATATTAGCCGAAAGTAGAACTGGACTACAAAAAGGGTTAAATATTTTACATGAGCAACAGGTGGCGATTGACAGTTAATACTGATAAAACTAAAGCAGTGGTTTTCAGACGGGGTGGGCGCTTAAGGGTAAATGACAAACGGTGGTATGGTAATACTGAAGTAGAAATTGTAAATAACTTCAAGTATTTGGGCATCGATTTTACTACTTCAGGGTCGTTCACCGAAGCACAAAAATGTTTAGCGGGTCAAGCGCAGAAAGCTGTATTTGCTTTACAAAAATATTGTAATAAATTTATAGGCCTATCAATAGACCACTATAATTAGGGCTGCCCAAGGGTTGGCTGGCTCTCTGAGTGATGCTCGAGTTCAGGTCCAATATCTGTGTGATTATCTGACTGAGATTTTCTTCCATCTGCAATCGACTAGATTCAGAATTTTTGGGCAATGAAGACATATTTTGCACAGCTTTTAATATGGCCTCCATCTGTACAGGATCAGTACCAGACAGAGGGGTGGCAGATGTCGGATCAATCGGGGTGGCAGAATCAGATGAGTATTCTTCTTTTTACCAGGCCTCCATGCTCCAGCAACTTTATTCACCAAGGCTGTGGTGTCTTCTCTTTCATCTACACTTTCTATTGAACAGAGTGTCCGCCGTATAGCGGCTTCGCAATTCAAAATGTTGTTAATTTGTATCGCGGTATTGGTTAATTTTGTAATGTCTCTTATATTTACCTGGTACAGGCGATCTTTTAGATCAGGGCGCCCACTCAGGACCTCGATGAAGCTGTCGATCAGTATCGAGTTTTGAGCTTCCCATGTAAGCTTTAGGCTCGTGTTACCAATCGTCGAATGCGACTAGCGAGCTCCAGGAGAGTTTCTTGAGCCTCCGAGTGGATGCTGTGTATGAGAATGTGGCTGGTTCCTGCCTCGGTGCCATCGCTGAAGCATAGCTGAAGAGGGTACTGAGCTGAGTAAAGGATGGCTGACCATTTGTCCTTAGGTCAGTTAACATCTGAAAGGGCTTCCCCTTCAAGTGGATTAAGTGGAACTGGTAGATCTCCCATGGAGAATCCCCATCGTATTTCAGAAGTTTGACAGTTTTGTACCCATGTGGGGAGGCATTGGCTAGAAGCAGATCCGCCGCTCATCACTTTCTTCTGAGAGCGGTCTGTCTATTCCAGGAATTTGTTTCATCGGGGCAGAGCGAATCAGCAGGGTAACCTGCGTATTGATGCTAGGCATCTAGCGCAGATATGTCTGGCAAAAAGTGATTGAATGCCAAATCTTGTTCTGTTTCTCTTTCCTGATAGACGGAGGTGGAGGTATGCATCTTCATATCGAGGCAGTGTTCAGCTGTCTGGATCGTCCAGGGGTGCCGTTGCGGTTCCACATCAGACGCCAGTCGTTGTGGATGGGCTGCCACTATCTCACGCCTACCCCTGTGTCTCGGGGTGGCCATCTCGATTCTTGTTCCTCGTGTGATGGTCGTGCTGTGGCAGTTATCGTATGCAACAGTGGTCTTTTCTCTTCTTTTCTCCATCAGTCGGAGCGAAGGAGGTCGGATCCGATGTATGCGTTCATGCTGGATGTGTCAGTGGCGGCTCTCAGCACAGGTGTGGTGTTAGGTGCGGTGGTGGCGAGGCATGCGGCGTTGGAATTTGCAGCAGAAATTGTAGTGATCATGACGATAGTCATGGCGATGGTCGTGGCAATGGCGGTCATAGAGGTGGCGGTGTCACTGATGGGATGGACGGGCGACTGGAGATTGTGTTTAGTCGATGCTGCATGGTTGATCCGATGTTCACGGGAGATGTCCAGGGGTGGTCCTTCTGAGTGTGCCAAAACGTGGGTGATTTTTATAGGGACCCCACGCGAGGTGGTAGTTTAGCTATTCTATGTGTTTTCTGGTTTACGGCCTCTGTCAGCCGCAGATGGACATGATCTGTTAAGTTACGTGAGAACCTCTACCATCATGAAGTCTGGCAAATCTTTTGCTCGGAGATGAAGACCGCCCTTTGCGATGTGAAAAAGGTTTTAACGCAGTCTGACTAAAGGGCTTTCCGAGTTGCAGATGCACAAACCGGCTCATGTAATTAATGGAGGAAAGAATTTAAGGAATCTCTGTAGAGTCGAGGTTCCACTGTGGTTTAATGTGGTGGCAGGGGGAAGATGGCACGGATGACTAGAAAAAGACTTGGGGTGATGCAGCAGTTATTCTTGTTCCTATGATTAGCATGGTGATAACTGCTGGATCACGTAATTAAACAGTTTTCTATCCGGACTGCAGGCCAAATGGTCTAATAGGAAATGAGTTCACTAGTCGACTGAGACGATCGAGCTGCGGTGGGTTCTAATAGCTCTCTAAGGAATGCGTGAGAAGCCTGCTTTGTGCCTGTAGTGTGGTATTTTTAGGCAGCTAGAACTTCTCTAAGAAAAAGAAGTGGAGCAAGAGTCAAGAGAGCCGAAGGGGTAGGTCGAAAGGATGGTGGAGGAATACAAAGCCTTTCAGAAAGAATGTGTCCATGTTGAATGGTCTTACATATCACGAATAAGATCACAGCAGTAAGATCTTTTGCAACGGCGTGGGGAGGCGGCGACAATACTTCTGGTCTTTTTAGAAGGCAAGCTGAGAGACACTGCAAACTGGAAAATATATAAGCTATACTTAAATGCCGAAGCAGTGCAAATATCAGTGCCCAAGAACATGTGACAATTGTGGGAGCTTCGAATGGGAGCTAAGCCGGAAACGGCAGAAATAAAATCTGTTAGTGACTTTTCAGTTTAGGGGAGTGCTGTGCGGTGGGCCTAAGAATAAATCAAGTGAAAGCCTTTTTGGTGGAGGACTCGGCGTCTTCAACCGTAGCACTACTCTGAATCTCACACAGCATGAGGTGCATATTAGGACGCCACCCACGGATTTAGATGACAGTTTGACCACTTTAGATAGTGGGTCGAAAGGAAACACCACTAACGATGCTAGGTTGTATATTCACATCGTGGGGGGCACGATATTGTCATACGAAAATGACATCTAAGATGCCCAATCTCTTTCAGATGGTCCTAAGAATGTAGAAAGCAAAAAGGCCACTTAAGGCGGTATATCTAGGAATTGGTAAAGAATAGAAAATACTCGATTAGTAGATACATTTAAGATTTAGCATACACAATTTGGAGTCTCTGTCAAGCAGTACAAATTCGAACTGTCACAATTTCCGTGAAAGTGGCGTCTAGTTCTTACTAATACAGACGTGTATGGCTTCGATCTAGCCTTGGTAGGTATATTCCCAAGATGCAATATCACATGATGACTTAGTCCTCGGAAGGCAAAAGATCACAAATCTGGGAGAGTGGCATTTCTAGGAATGGAAGAAAAGTCCAGATGATATTTCTTTTGCGAGTGAGCGAGCACAGCACTGACGACGTGGCGGATGTTCTAG
Source organism: Chaetoderma sp. LZ-2023a (assembly GCA_034401795.1). Taxonomy (NCBI): domain Eukaryota; kingdom Metazoa; phylum Mollusca; class Caudofoveata; order Chaetodermatida; family Chaetodermatidae; genus Chaetoderma; species Chaetoderma sp. LZ-2023a. Next base: position 13,835,220 of record CM067366.1, on the reverse strand, counting down.
TCAGCGAATAACTGGATAAGAAAAGCATCCTTTTCAGATGGTAGAATTTCGCCAGTACAAAGCTGCTCTCAGTCGGTGATGAGTACCCAAATTAGAGTTTCACAGCCCATCCGCAGGGGATGGGATTTCTTGTTTGACGGTTGTGATTGGAAGTGTGGTAATGCTGGGTTATGTGGGCTGTGGTCATGGCAAGCCTGTCCCTCCTCAGTATAGAGGGGAATGTGCAGTTGTTTTCCCATACACAAGTCTGTTTGCAAAACACAAGAAGTGGCATAAAGTTCTTTTCTCAGGAGCGTGGAACAATTTAGGATGTTAGTTGGGACCGCTGTGAACTTAGCGATCATCCAAAAATTAGGTCTGAGTGGAGTGTAGCATAGACCATGTAGGGCCGCGCATTCCATCTTCACCTCTCTAATATGACCATAGTGGTTCATATGCATAGCGCGTATACCATGACGCAATAAGGAAAACACTAGAGTCGGGGACATCGCTTACCATGCATGCACGATAAACTAGATATGACAGACGTGCTGTACTGTAGAAACGGGGATGGCAGCTTTCTGTATATAAATTCCGTGTTTGCTAAATCTCTAATACGGATCCAGTTCGCTCTATCATTGGACGAATCTAAAGCAAAAAGTTCTCCGGAATCCAAATCTGCTATCCAAATTAAAATCGGATGAGAAATGGCGAAGATATCGTTTAATATATTTAAAAAATAGGTGCATCTACTATTACCCGCACTGTGGTTAACCTCGTAAAACCATAAACATGTGATTACTGGGGTTTTGCCTGCTTGTTACGGCTTGCGTTGGATTGGCTGCAATGCACTGCTGGAGTATTCCAATTGGTCACCAACAACTATAAACGGGTCCACTTCAACCCATAAAAATCAAAATTTACAATGTCAAAATTATAATAATCATCAACGGAAACGCTGACAGAATAGATGGTTAGATCTATGACTGAGAAGTTCACTGTGCGGTGGATGTACTGAGTGGTTCAATCTTTTGTGATGGCCCATAGGTCGAAAGCCCTGTATGTTAAGGTTGACGCAACTTGGCCTAGCAGCTGAAAAATGTGGTGAATAGACGATCACTAATTTAAGTTAGATTAGGCCCGAATCATGTGCATCATTAATAATGGTGATCTCACCACAACAAGCTTCTTTCCTTCATTTTAAATGGAGCCGTCATCCCCGATCCCTCCCCTTTTTGACTCTTGGATTTAGGGCCGTTGGTGTCATGAAAAAGAAAACCGCTTAGAATCAAAATTTCAACAACAAAAATTCAACCCAACAAAGACAATAATATCGTTTTGAACCTGGCGTGAATGGGATTTGTTTAAGAGGGATCCAAACCATATGCCAACCAAATCAATCAATCATCTTCTTCTTCTTCTTTTCGATCGCTGGTATCACTCATGGAGAGCCGTTCTCAAGATGAAATCTGTGGTTTTCTGCAGTTCTTCCACAGGCCCATACAGCTGAGGTTGACAAAGGCCAGATCTCTTCTCTCAGCAGCTGATACGTACTGCAACATTGAAGTATGTGCTCTGTGGTCTGTTCTGCTTCTCCACAAGGACAGGCGGGCGATGTCGTAAGGTGGAACCGCCTGTACATGTGTTGGTTTAGTCTGTTATGTCCAGTTCTGAGACGAAAAATGGTCACTTACTCCGGCCTCGAGAGATGATGGTAGGCATCTTCTGATTGAGGTGTTCTATAGAGTGACTTGATGATAGTCTTCATCTCTGTATGCGTAACCATGTTTTCTGTCTGATTCTCTTCTGCACCCACCTTTGCCATCTTGTCTGCTTCCTCATTTCCTTGGACTCCACAGTGTGAGGGGATCCACTGCAATGCTATCCGAAAGCATTTGATGGTTTGTAGTGCTTCTTCAAGTTGTGGCAGCTTACCTTTGGTGATAGCCTCAAGGACGGTGTGGGCATCAGATAAAAAAACATCCGTGCAATAGGGTCTGCTGTTCTGCTGATGGTATTAGCTGCATGGACCAGTGCTTCGACTTCAGCTCTGTAGTTTGTGCAGTGTTTGCCTGTCAGTATTGCAGCTGACTTATGTTGTCGGTTTGGATACTGTATGTGCAGTCCGGCACCTCCGCTCCTAATTGCATCTTTGGCTGATCCATCTGTGTAGATCCTTATCCATGTCTCCTGAGGGTACATTTCTTCCAGCATGGCTAGGGTCAGGGCCTTCTTGCTCACATCACTGTGTTCATCTTTGGTTGTGAGATGAGGTACTGTGGTGCGAATAGCTATGCTCTCTAGTTTGGTTTCCCAGGGTGGAGGATCAAGGGTATGGTTTGGGTCTTCTATTTGTGCTGGCAACATTTCTTGGTGTTTCCTTTGAAGTGCTTTTGTCTCTTTCACAAAACTTGATCTTTTAAGTCTTCCTGATGACAGCTGTGCGTGCCTGATCTTCATCGGGTGGTTGTTGAACGATTTGAACTTTGCAGCTTGGATCAGTGCTTTGCATTCCCTTCCTTTACTAAGTGGGGGGGGGGGTGCCTGCTGTCTGCTCCATTTTTTCTATGGGTGTTGATCTCATTCCACCAGTGATGATGCGCAGTGCCTGGTTTTGTACTCTGTCGAGGTTCTGTTGATGAGATTTAGCTGCTGTCATCCATACTCAAGGTGTGGTCGTACGACACCTAGATAGATGGTCTTGAGGATCCTTTCATTGGCACCCGACTTTGTTCCTGCCAGCTTCCTCATGATGTTTAGCTTTCTTCTGGCCTTTGCCTCTGCGTTCTGGATGTGCTCCTTCCATGTTAATCTTCTGTCATCAATCATCATCACAAAGATCAGTCGAGGTCGTGTGATCGTTCAGTACAGACATATTAAGAAGCTATTCAGCACACGTTGCTCGCCTATAAGCATCAACCACAACGTAATACCGCTAGCAACTCCTCGTGCCATTCGAAACCACCCATTGCCATTCCTAATTATTGATTTTGCAGCCTAAATTTGGGCTAAAACTGAACTCATAAATCAGCGGAGCCAGTACTGTAGGTTAGCCTAAAAGTGCACCAGAATCCTCTGAACAGCGCATCAGCAAAATAATATATCATAACGAGACTTGTGCTCAAACTTGGTTTGTGAACTGACTTGTGAGCCATCCTATAGCCACGATTATATCTCGCCATCTCTTATCCATACCATAACTGAATGTGGTATAGCAACTCATCGTAGTAGCATCGAAACCGTGCTACCTCACTTCCGGCCATTTCCAGTTGGGCAAAAAAACCTGTTAAGCAGAATCCTTGGACTGAAATCGTTAATACTGTTGCATCTCTCTTCACTGTTCACTTGCAACACAGTTTATCTTGTGACGAACTTCGACCTCTTCATGAAGAGGTTTCGTTTTCTTCCATCGAACACTCACACTATGTCCAACATCATCATTCTGCGTCGTTCAACAAATCTTGACCACTTCATACATTGTTCTTTTCCACAACCGTAATACCTTATTGTCTTTTTCCAGTGTAAAGACTTTCTGAACCATTTGTAACTCGGCCCACGTTTTCACTTTCATGCGCCGATGACTAATAGGCCAACTTGAAAGTCTTTTTGTTTTTCCTTTGTATAATTCCTAAGTCACGCGAAGGACTATTACGTGTACATTTTATGGCCAGTTACGGCCCATTGCTAAATAACTATTCTTTGATTTGCCACGACCTGTGCCATTCTTCAGGACTCGCAGACGCCATTAAAAATAATACATCAACAATAGTTCCCTAACCTTAAGAATTCTCAATATCAACACATTACACTAATAAACCCTTCTTGTACCTAATAACGACACAATTTCTGTAAAATCTAACATAGGTAGTAGCTCAGTTATTTGGGTTAGTATTCTGTCTACAAGCCGAGTGGATTGCTGTGCTTGTTAAAAGCGATTGTTTATTGTAAAGTCAGCTTCAGGTGCCACAGACGTTGCTAATTACCTGTAAAACAGTTAACAAAGAAGGGCCATTTAGCAAAAGAATCAAAAGCTCCACCAGCAATCGTCTTACTTTGTGACTAACTCTGGCCCATCTGCGGCCAACTGTTTTGCCGTATATTTACGAAGTCCTCTCTTCAGTTCAGTTGCGCCATCGCTGAAATCACTTGGGTTTCTCAGTGGACCCAATCCTAATGAAGTAGCATCACACCTCCCTCTGTATCTCACGATACCTCTAGGGTAGAAACTTTCTGCCAAAGTAGGAATTCACTGCGAAATAATTCACTAATTATCGGCCTAGCAGTTAACCTTTGGCAACTTGTATCTAAACCTAACTCCAGGTCTAACCGTTAACTCCCATGAATCAGGTTTATACGGCTTGATTCAGACACATCGACTCGCAACAAAAGACACACCATGGAGACCAAATCTGTGGTGACTTAAGATGGTCGGTGCGATCTCCACACTTTCTAAGCAGGGCTTCAATGGTCTGTCAGGAGTTTCTCCGGCCAAGCCATAAATTGTTTACGGTGCATTTAAACGCTTTTGTATTGACATGTCCTTTTCTTGTTTTATTTGTGGTTACGTCAGACACTTGGTTAAGAGTCGCTCCATTATAATAATATCTGTGTTCATCAAATATATTAGATAACATCCTCTCGAAGGACCGCTAACTACGGCGGCATCCACCTAGCTTAATTAGTTTGGAGATTCAGTCTGACCGGTATCTGTGGAGACTGACCAACCATTTTCCACAAACCAATGTACACCACGCGTATATAAGCCACACAAGCACTTCCAAATACAATTTCTGTTTTACCCAGCTTTAGTTGGAAGGACATATATAGACGGGGGCCCGCGCAAGGCATAGTCTCTCGCTTCAGTGAAAGTTATTTTTATTAAAAGAAGAGTTATGTTTGTATTATATATCATAGAAATAGCTTATATTAAGAGTAGACGTCCTTGGTAGCCCTCCGTCTCTATGGGTCCGTTAGGTATTATAGGATAAGTAAACATAGGCGAGATACTCATCGGCTAGGATTTATATAATTCTCACTAAACCAGCCAGTCACGTCAGCTTAAACTGACATAAGCCAGTCTCCGGCATCATATCAGATTGTGCTGAACTATGTCACTTCTACAAAAACTTAAATCAGTGGCATCATGTATTTACGGCACACAGAGCTCACAAATAGCATTAATGAGATGGTGGTAGTCAACTATGATGTGTACAGGAATGCCTGCACGACCTCAATAGAACGTGATCATTCTGCCACTCCAAGAGACTGGCGTTTGTACTCATTGGAGCATCCGATTCCCACCTCCAATGAACAGGATACCCTGAGCACTAATCAACAACTCTGTCGGGATGATCCGTACCCCGCGTACAGAAGTGAACATATGCACGAGGAACCACTCATACATGCCAACATGAAAGGAGGCTTTGTAAATGTCACTCGGGCAGCCTGGCTTTTTCAGCAGGCTCTTCCATAGTGGATTTCACAAGTAAACGTGGGGAATACTTACACGTTGACTGGAGGCATTGTCGAACTTCACCGTGCTCAGACCTGATGCAGCTTTTTTCTGATAGAGAGCTGGCTAATTTTATACTGGCCAGTTCTGTATCTCATTATCCTCTTGACCAATGGTTACCATCTTTTGTACTCTAGACCAATCGGGGGTCGTTTAGATCGGCTAGGAGATCTTAGCTGAATCCAAGCTGGAGTCAGGCGGTCAATAGCGTGGCTGTGTTGTTGGTTTTCTTACATAGGTCTGTCTATATTTTGTGCCGATTCCATGTCCGTTTTCCTGTTAAATAACATCATAACATCTGTTCCAAAATCCGAAATTCTTAAGGCTCTCAGAAAGGAGGAATTGATGCAAAGATAATATATACAATGTAAAAAGTGCCCACCCAGTCAATGGCATCACGAATACATAGCCATGCCCTGCCCTATGAGATAACCCGACTATTACGGGGATACTTGCAGTGGCCTGGCACATGCGCAAAGAGGTTAGATCAGGACTTAGTTGATCTGGCCTGGGTTTGTGTATCAGAGAACCACCATCTGATGTGGTAGCCATCGGTGGTGTTCTTTCTGGTTCCATGTTGGACAATGTGGTTATCACAGCATTCATGACAAGTTATGCTAGGCTACACACGTCTTTTTCGAGAGTCTTGCAGTGGTCGGTGCATCGTGCATTTATCACAACATGGATTCGATAGTGTATCTTCAGAAACGTGATAAACCCTTGCTAATTCATGTATATCATGACAGACTTTGTTATTTTACTAATGAGGTAGCGTCAGGTAGCAAAAAAATTGAGTTCGCTAGCAAGGGTCCTAAAAGTTATGCATTCAAACAGATGGACAGACAGACGACCATATTATCAAGAGTGCATGCAAGGGTGCAGGCTTAAGGCTAAACTTTAGAAGTAAGGGAGTAGATTTAGACACTTTACTTGCTTCAGTCAATAACTACACCAAAGAAATGATGGCGAGTATCCTAATATCCTTGTACAAGATCGCAAAATTTGGAGCAAAGTGTGGTCTGGTGGCCTGTGCCCCGTTGCCAAGACTAGTTCTGATGTCGGGCAGAGGGACTGCATCTCGAATGCATTACTCATCTTCGTCCTCTTCGGTCAGCATGTCGGAGCACCACTCCGATGTGGCCAAGTTGCCGAAGTGAAGGCTTCCACCTCAAGGGATCCTGCCAGGTGGATCTTGGTGGCTGTTCTGGGGCTGGTGATGCCATCCCGTGGATGATTTATCGGGGCTCCCCCACAATTGTTTGCTGACCGGAGTGGCCAGCATTATTTTTAGAGATGCGTGGGTCCGGTCGTGAAGTCCCAACATGGCCGAGTACCTGTACTTGACGTGCCTTGCTGGCTTGGCCCAGCTCGACGATGGATACGTCACCTTCTTCCTCGATGCTGCGATCAGGAGGCGGAAATTCGGTGTTAGAGGTGACAAACTCGGTGGGCAGTGCTCGTTTCTGGGTCGATGGTATGTGCATAGTAATCTCCTCAGTCGGAGGGAGCCAGAGCCGATGTATACGTTCGTACTGGCAGAAGTAGTCTGTTCGGTGGTGGCGGTGGTGCTTGTTCTTGAGGTGGTGGTAGTGGAGGTGGCGGCGGCTGTAGAGGCGGCGGTAGTGGAGGTCATGGCGGCTGCAGAGGTGTCGGTAGCAGAGATGGTGGTTGAAGTGAAAGTTATCCCCTCCTTGGCGGCGGCGGTAGTTTTTGGTGCCCACGTTCGGAGGCACGCATGCCCCCAGGCCAGCAGGCGTTTTCCTTTCGTGGAGGGTGAAGTCTGGTCAAGTTATTCATGATGCAAGGGAGGTGCCTGTGGGCGGGGTGAATGTGAGCAGAGCACTTTTAGGGCGGTATTCTCTTTGATGCTAGTGCAGCGGGAGCATGAGAGGGAGAGGCGCAGCAGGAGTTGTTGCATGCATGGTATTTTCTATCGACCGAGAAGGTGTGCTATGGGGCAGCAAGAGGAGCAATTTGCGTCCTTGTCGTCTGACTAAAACATCGCCCAAACTCTAAGATCGTTGCTCGAAAGGGGGGAGAGCCTGTCTGGTGGCGAGGAGTTCTTACAGAGGAATGGGTTCTTTTCACACGGACTGGAGGTGAGCGAGCGACAATGAGGGCTTGGGGTGGGGGTTATTCCCAGTGGTCATTCAGTTGCTATCAGTTACCATTTGTCCTATTAGTCTATAAGGTGTTAGTTGGTCGTGAAAGTCGTTTGGTACTATAAGTAACTTTTTCAAGATATCCCGCTTAAGGCGGGGTGAGGTGAACTTATTTACTTTAATGAGGGGGGTCGGGGAGGGGGGGGGGAGAAAAAGAAATCTTCACTGCAAGCTTTTTGGTAGATGCTGACTTGTTGATCTGATGTTCTCAGGAGACGTCCAGAAGCGGGCTTTCAGTTTGGGCCTAAACTTAGTGATTTATGGGGATCTTGTGTGAGGTGGTAGTTTAGTGAACTTTAGGTGGTTTCTGGTTTGATGCCTCAGGTGGCTGCAGAAGGACGTGCTCAGTTAGGTTACCTCTACCCCTACAAAGTTGTTTGAATCTTTTACTCGGAGATGAAGACCGGCATGAGCGACATCAAAAAGATGTTGACGTGCTTCAAGGAACAGGCTTTCCGAGTTGCAGATGTATCAACTGGCTCGTGTAAGTAGTTGAAGGAGGAAAGAATTTAAGGAACATCTGTCCAGTCATGGCGCCTCTGAGGTCTAATGCGATGTCAGGCGGAAAGTAGTGTGGTGGAATGAAAAAAGATTCAGGGTGATGTGGTGGTTATCCAGTATGGTTCGCCTTTTGAGTGATGATAAGTGCAGGATATCGTGTCACTTAAATGATTTTATCCAGACCACGAGCCAAGCGGTTCAAAAAGAAAAAGGAGTCACTTACGAGAAAGTGGGACAAGGGTCGTCAGGCCTGAAGGAACAAGTTGAAAGGACGGCGGAGGTAGTCGAAAGCTTTGACAAGAATACATCCGTGGTGAGAGGTCTTAATTATCGCAAATAAGGTCGCAGTGGTAAGATTGTTTGCAACAGTACAGGGAGTTGGCGATGGTAGTGCAGGTGCATGAAGGCGTGCTGAGAAAACACTGTGAACCGGGAAACTCAGCTTTCCTTATCCTAAGGAAATTTACTACTCTAAGACACGTGACGATTGTAGGAGCTTTGAACAGGAGCTAAATGAGAGGCGGCAAGAATAATCTCCACTGGTGACGTTCTTATGTTTTAAGGGAGGTTCCAATTGCGGTGCGGTAGGTCTACTGAGTGAGCGGGTAACGATCGTCAGAGTCGTACAAAGTTCAGTGAATCAATTTCTAATCGTGTTACATTAATAACAATAACCTAATACATTTTTAACGTGCCTTGAACGGCTACGCAATATTGGGAAAAAATTCCCGTCTAAGTTGACTCACGGTTTGGACGTGTTATAGACGAAGATACTTTCAGTTTTCCACGTATTCTATGTTTATGCATATGGGAGACTGCTTTATAAGCCGCATATCTTATCGTGCGTCAACTAGAAGAAAAATAAAATCTGTTTATACCAACATCAACCAGTCAAATTAGTTTCAAAGTATTCAATAGCTTACACTTAACGTTTTCTGATAGTAGATTGACTGGGCGTTGTTGCCGCCATAAGCGGTAGCATCGCCCAGTCAATAGATCGTCAAGTTGTACGAAAGGTATGTCTTTACTATTTAATAAACATTCTGTAGAATATTTTGAAACTAAATTGACTGGGCGTTTTTGTCTCCATAAGCCGTAACATAGCCCAATAAATTTAGTTTCAAAATATTCAACAGCTTACGCTTATAGTTTCTGGAAATTGCTAACCAAGGAGTACAGAGATCGATCGATCCCAACACGGTCGAGGTGTGGTTGGAGCTTAGCTAGAGATGGGCGGCACATGGCTAAAAATGGAAAGGTCTAGTAGCGCGCAGCGTGCGATAAGTTATTCCGTTATAATCACTTAATAGACCGTCGAGTTGTATGAATTGTATGTCTTTACTATTTAATAAACATTATGCAAAATATTTTGAAAGTAAATTGATGGGCGTTGGTGTCTCCATAAGCAGTAACATCGCCCAGTCAATTTAGTTTCAAAATATTCAACAGCTTACACTTTTAGTTTTCTGGAGTTCAGAAATCAATCGATCCCAACACACTCGAGGACCAGTTGAGGTTTATTCCAAACATTAAATGCTTTCCTGTTTGCATAACCTGGAATTGTGATAATAGTCCAGTCAATCTAGGCCGAAAATATTTTAAACCGGAACAAATTGCACCAGAATTTTTTTTACCTCGCCCAGTGTATAGGGGGCCATCATGTACAACATATCAAAAGTCCTCCAAAATTCCAATAGGGGAAAGGGTAAAATTTGCGTAATTATTACCAGATTTGGGCCATTTCACCTGAAAAATCCATTTTTCTTTATTTCTTTAAAACCGGTATGTAATATATGTGTGACTGGGTATTTTTGGACTTTTTTAGTAATAAATGAATACGATTGACATATTCTCCACAAATTAAATGTATTGTGTTATGCCACTTGCATGAATTTACCTAATACCATCATTGATATTGATACAATACATATTATATTTTATTATGTCACGGTATTGTGTGTTTCTAAGCTAAGCTAAGATGAAATAGTATGGCATAGGTACCTGGTTTCTACTAATTTCATCTTGCATCAATTATCCAAGTCATCTTCCTCAATGAGCGTTATTGAATTTGAGCAAATGAGACCCTTACAGTCTTCGCAGGTGGATGTGCAGCTGAGCCCATGTTTTCTACAGGTGCATCTCTTTGATTCACAGCAAGTTTTGCAGCTGCATCTAAATGAATACAGTAAATCGGCAGGTGCTGCCAGCATGTCAGTCTTAACAGGCAGCATTTGGTGGTTGAGAACTTTCCAGCCCCATTCTGTTGGATCCATATCTCGAGCATCTCCTCTCCAAACTTGAATTTGGTAGTACACGCGAAGACTGTGAAACTTTGCGGATGCGGGTGTTGGTGGTAAATCTCGGGCTTCAACATACTTGGAACTTTTTGCAACCTTCTCCCTGAATCGCTTGTACCGCAAAGCAACTAGACTATCCATTGAAGTGCCATTGTATAGAATAAGCATTGCCTTCTCACCTGCTTTTATCACGTCATCTTTATTCGCATTACTCATTGTAAACACTTCAGCAATTTGAGAGAGTTCTTTACAGCACTGGATTTTGCTAAGGGATGCAGATTTTCCAATTCCATAAAGCCTAGATGTTGAGTCACAGCCAAGGATAGCATGAATAAATAACAGCTGTGAGCACAAACAGAACCCGATTGTACTGAGAGAAGCAAAAACCATGAGGTGTCCTCGAACTGCTCGAGAAATTGCCTTTCCACTAAGAATGTGTTTGACAGCATTCTCAGTGTAGACTACCTCTAGAATAGGCGCAAGACCGCTTCCTGCCACTAAGTGACCAATGCAGCCAAGGAAGCTCATCTCCATATGAAGACCTCCGAGTCTTAGAATAATTTGCTTTAATGGACTCCAGCTCGGCTCAATCTCTATGATAGTCATAGCTTTCCAAAATAAGGGCTGATCAAATGTAATCACGGGTGCAACATGGTATCGGTTTGCCTGTTCACAAACATAAGTCAAAGTGGAAAAGATGCAGGTCATGTTACTTGGCTCTAGATCTATCATCGGAAGGAAAATAACAGACGATTTACCTGGATAAACTCCTTGGTGAACAGTTTGCATCATGCCAGACCATGACTGTCTCCTTGAACGCAGAAACAAAGAGAAATCCCAGAGGATGTCAATGTCAGCTGTTGGGTCTGTTTGTTCCATCGCAGTTAACTCCTTAAAGGTCAATGGGAAGTTCCTGGTATGCTGAGACTCAAAGTTCCTGATACAGATCTTGCCAACTTGCTTGATATCTTCAGATGTTACATTTATCCTTGGAATAAGTTTGCACGAAAGGTTTCCTGGTGTAACAGATGCAATGATTCCCATTCCATGAAATGTATTATGCCCATCTTTTGTGCAAATATTGTGATCCACATTGTCGGCAACAAACTGAATGAACTCGCCTGATAATGGCTGTGGTAGATCTCCACCATGAAGTGATGCACTGCGCTCAAACCTCTGTATCTCCATCCAAATCCGTGCTTGTACAAGGTGTCAACAATAAATCTAGATCCAAATTTATGGTGCATCTCACATGACAGCCCGAACTGCAAAGGTGCCAAAATAACTCTAGGACGAGTTCCTTGCATAATAGCCTGTCCAACTGATGCCTGTTTCATTTCTGTGTCTTTTCCAGTAAAGAAAATCCGCAATAATTCCCGCAGTGTCTGTGGTAAATAATTCAATGCCTTTACTGGGTCACTCATTTGCTCCCTTGATAGATAGCTTTCAGATGATGTGCATGAATCAATTAACTTAATATCGTGTCTAAGCAGTTTGGCAGCTGTCTGGATGATTAGCATGCTCTCTGATTTGGAATCCTTTCTCTTCTGTTCCTTATAGAAGTCAGTCAAAATAGTAGATGCTTTAGAACGAAAGGTAACAACGTTTGGCTTACCATTCACAGTGCTAATAAATATTTCATCGCCATAATTATCTTTTATTTTATCCTGCATGTATTTTGTACTGTATGCTTTATTCTCTTTATCATCGAGATACTCTTGCATTTTATTAACGAGGTCGTGCAGGGTCAGCTGCTCATCATCATTATTTTCAAGAAATGCCATTGTCGCACTAAATGCTCTTACTCTGTCCAAGTCTTCTAGCCTTCCATGTTTTTGGGATGAGCAAGATGAGTGCAGCTGAGGGATATTTTTCATGGTTCGAAAATTTACGCTGCAGCTTTGATGGTATACTGCATTGACAACGCATAAATCCGGCGTGAAGGCAAGCCGCCCAGCTACAAGTTTGCCCCATTCGTCTTTTCTCTGCTCACAGGCCTCGGCGATACTACATTGAAAGTCATGAGTACTTACTGGATAAATATCATAGCCACGTTTCTTTCCATCTTGAATTTTTGCATGGTATCCGCATAGCAAACAATGTTCACTAAAATTGAATGTTGGACTTTCTGAACGGAGTGTTCGCATGGGTGGCGGAGATTGTTCAATTTTCTCTGCGTCACGGGAAATCCGCTTAGGATCAATGAACTCCCGTCGACATTTTACATGAACCCTCTGTCCTACTTCAGCTATGACATCGCTTTCACGGGCTCTGCTAGCATTGTTAATACCGTCACAGCCTTTAACTCGAAGCTTAACAGTTTGTGAGCAATTTTCTAGGCTCTGGTTACAAATAACGAATGTATCTAAATCCATGTCCATATTCTGATTGAATTGAATAGAAATTTATTCAAATTGTGAGATAAAAGTGAAAATTAAAATGCAATTTATTTTAGATAAAATTTTAAAAGCGAAAAACAAAATTAAACTTACTTTAAATATAATTTTTTTAAATTACCCCGGCCCTGTGCATACAACCATATTTAATCTGTGGTTTGGAGAATTTGTACAAGTGGTTCAAGGCAATATTGCCAATTGCTTACTGTCTTCCGTGACCATGAAATTCAGAGCTTAGACAACATTTCTACTTCGTTTATTTGCGGAATGAAGCAGGTAAGGGAAGTTTCATTATTCGGATAATGGCGGTAGCTAAATATGCGAATTTACCCACTTTCCCATCGAGGGATTTTGGAGGACTTTTGATATGTGACACCTGGCAGTCCCATGAATGCCGCAGAAAAGAAATAAATTTTGTTGCAATTTATTCTAGGTTAATTTGTAGTCTTACTGGACTATAAGGAGATCTTGTCCTTGAAAAGGTTCTAAGGGCTCTGCCACAGTATTTTATATCTCAAACAACCGCATACCTCATCTACCTATCGTCTATCAAGCTCTCCCACGCGCACACACGCGCGCCCGCAAATCTGCACGCACGCCCGCAAGCCCACGCGTTTCCCCGCACACCCACAAGACCTACGTATGCACGCACACCTGTCTGTACTCACGCATGCACACATGTCCGTACCTTCCCAACGGATACATGATGCATAACCATAACTGTGAGTAAATGTGTGCTTTCGTTAAGATTATTTTAAACTGTAACATATTCCGCTTATATTTACACTTTTTGCACTCAGATGTGTATATACATATTTATGGAGAGCGTCTGCTGGAATGCAATGACTGCTTGGGTTATCGAGCAAGTCATTTCATGGTTAAAAAGTCTGTGGCTGGTCGTCTCTCGGTCCGCAAACGCAACACGATCGGTGTGTGGGTGGAGCTTAGCTAGAACTGGGTGGGGCATAGCTAAAAATGGAAAGATCCATTAGAGCACTGAGGGCAATCAGATATTCCGTTGTAATCGCTTAATAGATCGTCAAGTTGCACGAATTGTATGTCTTTACCATTTCATAAACAGTATGTAGAATAATTTGAAACTAAAGTGAAAAATAAATAAAATAAATAAACTTTATTTAAAGAGGGTACATCGTCAGTGGCCTGATCTACCCGAGGCCCTCTCGGAACAGTTATATTTACACTATGTACACTATTTAATTTAATTAAACTATGTACAGGATAAACAGCTAATTACAATTTGTACAACAAAAGCAACAGTGGAGAATAAATTATTAAAATCAGTTCGTGAAGGTATGTGATATTTACATTATGCTTCTTAAAGCGGCATATAAAAGCACATGTCGCTACTCTGAAATATGTCTATTTGCAGACCATGAGTATGCCATTTCAGAGATTTTATCAATGGAATGACTGGCTCGGCAATCGAGCCAGTCATTGCAGTGGTAAGATCTGAGAAATTACACACTTTTGCTCTGCAAGATAACATTTTCTATAAGGAAATCAGTCAAATAATATATAGATCGATTCTTTGGGCAAAAATTACCATTATGCTTCCTAATCTTGAAATATGTCTATTTTTATTATCAGCGGATCTAGATTACAGATATTTAAACATCAATACTTTGTGGAGCTATTTACCTTCTATGTTCTAAACCTACCTAGAAAGGCATCTATTTAATTTAATTAAACTATGTACAGGATAAACAGCTAATTACAATTTGTACAACAAAAGCAACAGTGGAGAATAAATTATTAAAATCAGTTCGTGAAGGTATGTGATATTTACATTATGCTTCTTAAAGCGGCATATAAAAGCACATGTCGCTACTCTGAAATATGTCTATTTGCAGACCATGAGTATGCCATTTCAGAGATTTTACCGACGGAATGACTGGCTCGGCAATCGAGCCAATCATTGCAGCGGTAAGATCTCATAAATTACACACTAATGCTCTGCAAGATAACATTTTCTATGAGTAAATCAGTCAAATTGTTAAGATCGATTCTTTGGGCAAATATTACCATTATGCTTCCTAATCTTGAAATATGTCCATTGGCAGACCACGCGAGTGCGACTTTTGCAATCTTACCACTGAAATGACTGACACTCTCTAGTCTAGCCATTAATTTCAGCGGTAAAATCTTAAAAATCGCACTCTATTGATCGGCAAATTTACATTAGGGTTTTCATCTTTGGTTCTTATTCTTTCAGATTATTTAGTGTCTAATGAATTAAAGACGCATGGGCAACTCTTACTCTTGAAAATGCGTCTTGGAGAGTAAAAAAATCAGTAGTCATACGTTTCCAATAAACATAGTAGGCCTACGTACGTGCCTACTCAAACAGAGGCCTATATACATGCATGAACGCGCGCACGCGCGCACGCGCGCAGAGAACTTACATACGAGGATATTTACACATACACCCCTGTTCTTACAAAGGCACTTTTCTTGATCAATTCGCTTTTAAATGAGCATAGATGTTATTTTTGAAGGACGCAAGGGATGGTGACTGTGTAATGCTTGTTGGTAGTGTATTCCACATTTGGGATGCCATATATATGTAGCTGTTCTTGCCATAATCTGTTCGGATTTTAGGAGGTCTTAAGTGACCATAAGTTTTAGATCGTAAGTTTCGTTTGTGGGCTTCATCTATGGGTGTAAACATATCCGTAATATAGCTAGGTGTAAGATTGTTAAGGGCTTTGTATGTCATGATGTTTGTTTTCATGGTCATTCTTTCACCTATGGTTGTCCATTTTAACGTGTCATATAACGGTTTAGACGGAGTTCTGTGTGGGACGTCCAAGATAATCCTTGCTGCGCGTTTCTGTAATTTTTCTAGTTTACCTATCAATGCCGTATTGCCTACATAATACACTAAGCAGCAATAATCTACATGAGACAGTATATATGATTTGTAGAATAAATTACGCTCATCGATATTCATGTATTGTTTGTTTTTCTTCAACATATAACATAGGGAAGCTATTTTGCTGCATATTTTGCTTACATGTGGTTGCCATGATAGATTATCATTAATATGTAAACCTAAAAGTTTTGCATCGTTTACTATGCCTAGCTCACCGTAGTGAGTGGGCGGTGTTACAGCCATAAGCAGTAACATCGCCCAGTCAATTTACTTTCAAAATATTCAACAGCTTACACGTGTAGTTTTATGGAAATCGATAGGCACACGTATTACCGATTTAAAAAATTGATATATTACCTAACACAGTTTCAACAAGATTGAAGTAAAACTCCCGGGTCACTATAACATCCGTACATTCCACTTATTTAAAAGGTAATGACTCAAAGTATGAGTAGACGAACTTAGCATTCGCCCAAGACAATATTGGTACAGCTCGGCTAGTAGAACTACACGTTCCTCTATTCGCTAACACCCCTCCCTCCCCTCCCCCCCCCCTCCCCCCATTATCCAAGTGTGTCAGCCATTGGTGTAACTCTAGGGTCTGCCTCAACATTATAACTGTGCAAAAATGCGAAAGTCATTTTTGAAAGGTCTTTTAACACGAATATGGTAAAAGTAGGCTTAAACCATATCGTTGAAAAACATCTGCAGCCGTCTAAGGGGTAAAACAAACGAACACAATTTAGGCGAACAACGTCTTTACTGCAACGTTCCAGGTTGAAGGGCTGTAAGTCTATAATCTAATTAATTTATGGGCTAAGCATTGGACGATTCGATCATTTTTCGTTAAATGGAGTAATGACTCTATAATTGAGTATAATTGAGAATGGCCGTGCACACGATGATTCAGAATTCTCCGCAATAATAGGGGCTGGCCTGTAACGCCATTAGTTGTCTTGCAAAAAACCCATTTAAAGTTGTTTCTTATCTGTGCTGTAACATCTTTCAGCAACATAATAATATACACAATATTTACCTATTAAATGTCAATTTGCAGACCAAGAGAAGGCTATCATTAAAGGGTTACCGTTGGAATGACGGACTCGGTTATCTACCCAGGCATTTAAGCGGTAAATTTTCAAAAAATAGTCTTCTATTGGTCTGCAAATGTTCATTCTCCATGACCTCTACAGAGGTGCATTATAAATCATTCAAATATCTCTATGAATACCTAGTCTGATAAATCAGGGTTCAATTGAAAAAATACATGAATTCAGTTGGATAATTTTTCATGCCACATAACTATACAGAGTTACGCGGTTGGTATGCGTTTGAGGAGTGCACCCGTGTGTGTGGACGTATGCTCGTTGGTAGTCCGTGGTAACAAAATGATTATTAAATAGTAAAACATACACTTCGTACAACTGACAGACAAGTCCATGTTCATGACGTATGTGTACGTGCATGAACGCATTGGCGCTATGGCAGCAACAGCACCCAGTCAAATTAGTTTAAAATAGTGTGCACCCGCAAAATCCGTACGTGCATCCGCAAATCCACATGTGAGCCCGCAAATCCGCATGCTCGGTCGCCCATTTGTATGGGCAGACGCACATTTATACATGCGGTCGAGTGCTGGGTTCGTGCTTACACACAATCCTATAAAATATCTCAAATTCAATACATTTTCTCACTATAGTTTAAACAGCCCAAAGGGACAGATATGTTTATCCTATAATCAATATGCCAAGACACCAATGCCTCGAATGTGATTCAACGTTTGCTGGGTCGCATGACCTGAAGCGACAAAAACCCCGATTTCATGCCTATGAAGACAGCGAGAATCTAGAGTATGAAGATGAAGATTGGACTGTGATGAAGCGTGAAGATGTTAAGCCAAGGTATTGAGAGTGTAACCTGTGATGACTCAACAGAGCGATGATGCCTTAACGGAGTCTGAGAGTGATGATGGTGATGACGGTGATTCTGAAAAAGAAGACATAGACAATGACTCAACGGAGTCTGAGAGCGATGACGAAGGTGAAGACATAGACAATGACTCAAAAAGAAGTCATAGGCAATCGGGAGCTTTTCGCCATATTCCAAAATATTAAGCAGAACTTAGACGCTGAACAATCAGATTTAGAAGATGAGGGTGGTGAAGCGAACATAGCCGTCAAAGGGGTATATACTGATGCATTAGTTACCAAGTGTACTGGCATAATGTGCCAGTGGAGAAGATTACAGAACTCTACGCTCATTAAAATAATTCGTAGGGAAACTAATGATTTTATCACCGAGAGTTACGCATACGATGAAGCAGTTTTCGCAGCGTTTCGCAAAAGGCCATTTCTGATCACAGAGTATGTAAGCAATAATCTCGATGCCGACGTTGATGATGATGATGGATCTGATACTGAAAGTATTGACATGGCTGATGCGTAAGGAATCAGTCTACCGTAGACTTGTGGATCTCCAAAACATTGACTATTTACTAGTAATAGAGACTATGGCCAGAATTTTCGAAAGGTGATCATTGTGCGATTATCTTGCACGGGGTTAACCCTTAAATAGGGTTTTAACCAGGGTTAGAAAAATACCTGTATTAAACCAAATTTTCGTACGGAGAAAATCCGCTTATTAGCTGACACCGTGTAACTCGAGAGCGCCGACCGTGAATCTGTTGTCTCGGTTTTGCACGCTTTATTTCGGCAATGCGCTACTTGTGCCGTCTGCTATTTGGCCCGTCCATTCCTCGCTGGACAGCGCAGGCAAACAATTTAGATAGCTTAACAGACAGACGTACATACAGTGATGGCTGTGTGCTTGCTTACGTGCGTGCGTTCGTGCGTACGTAGGCCTACGCGCGTGCGTGTGTGCATGCGCGTGTATGGGTAGACGTGGAGGTGCCATGTGCATGTGTATGGTTTTTATGCGCGTGCGTGTGCGTATGTGCATGCGCATGTGTGCGTCGGTTGGTGTGAGTGGGTGTGCGAGATGTGGATATTGCACGCATTATTTCGGTAGCTGTTCGACTGGTCTATTTCTCGCCGCGGACAGCACTTGGTAAATCATTTAGGCTCACATACACGTAGTACTTTAGCAATGTCTGCAAGGAAAAGAAGTGACAATTTTTCGCCAGATCAGCGAATGATGTTGATCGAGCTCATAAAAAATCGGAAAAGTGTAATAGAGGGTAAAAAATGCGACACACAATCGAACTTAAAGAAACAAGCAGCATGGGAGGCAATTGCAAGGGACATGCAAGCAGCTTTTCCAGATAGAGCCAAATCGTCCGCTAACGAGTTGAAAGAGCTTTGGAGACGACTCAAAACCAAGGCAAAGGCCAAAGCGAGAGAGAAGAAGGTTGATATTCTAGAGACTGGGGGCGGCAAGTCTGTCGTTGGTGATATAGACGAGGAGATTTTACAGATTTTAAACATAATTGTAGGTGATTTACAGCAATTTCATAACAAATATGATGATGATTCTGCTACGATTGACCAGCAGGCAAATGTCGCGAGTGTCGTGCCAGATGATATTGATGTTCCTCGACCAAGTGTCTCTACAATGCCATCGACAAGTGCTACAGACGTTTCAAACAGGTAGGCTACCTCTCATCCAGTGCTAGCTAAATAATAAACATGGGATCGAGACCACATCTGACGATTTTCGCCTATCATCGAAACCACAAACGCCACTAGACCAAATCTGCCATTGGGCTTGTGAATCTGGGCCAGTGGAAGCCTTTGAGTGATCCGATGCTGATCGGAAATCGCTAGATGTGGGGACGATCTCGTGTCGATGCAAATAATGTAATGCCATGCATATATGTAACACGCAAATATCCAGGTTTGCGCCGTTGACCAAGGCGCAGCGTCAATATCCAATTGGATATCAGCGCGTCATAGACGCAGCGCCAATATCCAATTTGATATTGGCGCATGCGCCTTTGATCAACGCTGCTGCGCCTTTGGTCAACGACACAACATGGATATTGGGGTGGTACATATACATATATACCGTCACTCCTGTCTACAAAGGCCACCGTTGGACTATCAGACAAGAATAGGCTTGAAAGACAGGTGCCATGTATATGGATGATCTGGATTACTGTAGCAATGGAATCGGTATAGTCAGTAAAGTTGGCATTTACATGGATGTGGCTGTTTTTTTAAACTAACAAAGAGAAGCGATTAGCAGAGAGTAGCATTGTATTGCTGCAATTTCACAAAATATATTAACAATACGAATTTTATTTGAGCTCACGTGAATGTTTTAAAGAATAACATACATGCTTTCGAATGACAAATATTATGCTTTAAAATGACAAATATTATGCTTTAGAATGACAAATCTTATGCTTTCGAATGACAAATATTATGCTTTCGAATATCCATCTTGCAGTTCTGGCACGGTAACAGTTGAAGCCGAGAATGACGCCGCTGAAACATCTTCCGTGAATGACACCGCCGAGACGTCCGCCGTGAATGACGCCGCCGAGACGCCCGCCGTGATGACGCCACCGATGATTCAATTTTCACTTTGCCGCAGAATAACACGTCTTCTGGGTAAGCATAACTCTCATACAATGACATATTGACAATCTTTCTGGCTTGACTTGGTTCCAGGAACAACTATGTTTAGACTGAACCATGAATGCAACATTTCAACCGTGCATTCTGGGTTGCGCGATATCACATATAGCTCCTTTCTTCGTTCTTTTAGCAACACCAGGAAAACCTCATCACCGGTGTTGAAGAAAGCTGATGAAGCATTGCGCTACCTGAAAGAGGAACATGAGGCAAGGATGAAATTGATATCACTACAGCAAGAGGCGGCGCGCAGCAACACTGCATATTACAGTGAGAAACGTAAAGGACTGTGCCTTAACCTATAGTAGGCCTACAATATTGTGAAATAAAGGAAACTAAAATGTACAAAATATCCCTATGTTTTCATGACCTACCTATCCTCACACCAACCATCCCAACCCACTTCAATGGATTTCAGGTTAATGGCACTAGATTCTTTGTCGCTAAAATTGCACATTATCGCGTACGATATCACAGAGGCAATTAAGAGGATAAATTTAGTTGCATTCCATCAAACAAATTAGGAAATATACTGAATTTTTGTAACTAATTACTCACTCAAAATGTTGCCGTATGAACCTTTCTCTAAATATGTTTCCTCGCATGTCGACCTCTACTCTATTATCCTGCTGAGGGAGAACCTCATACATGCCCAGCCACCTCAACTTTAGCAACATTGGTAGCGTCTCATAAAGGCCAAGAATTTGACAGTTTGGTGCACTGTGGTCTGCACGGGAGGGGTGGTTGCGGTGGGTTGACCAAGATTTCGATTTTGCTGCAACTCAATAAATAATTCTATAGCATAAGAGAATTTCCAGAATTCGATCGTGGCCAGATATAATTCAATAATTATCTCTAAGACTAGCAATCTGATATAGCCGAAATTTTATTTTGAAAATATGGGTTGTATGATGGTGGTTCTTTAAGCTGGGTGGTCGTAAAGAGCCATCATCTTGTCGTCTCAAAAGCAAATAACCTTATGAATTATCTATATTCATCGAACACATTTCTCTAGAAACATCGTTTAGTGGTTCAAGAAGTGGTCGCTATAAACAGGTTTCACTGTATATGAATATAAAATGAAACTTTGAATACAAATTCGAATTTATTTGGAAGAATCCCGTAAATCTGGAAATAGATAACTATTTTGTAATAAATTTGTATTGTATTTGTATTCAATGAATATCGTGACATGAGAATATGACCTCCTAAAACATTGACCTGTGTATAACTATGCTCATTCAAGATGGACATGTAAATCATATAGCTAGAATATATGTAGTTATACTTACTGAACAACGGAGACGATTGCCACTACCAACACTTGGGAACCGCCTCTTCCAAATACCGAAAGCCCGTTCAATGACCCCTCTTGTTCTCCTCAGTGTACTTCTTATATGCTGACGCCCATTCAACAGCCTACGGCAGACGCTGAAACCCGTTACAATCGTTCACAGACACTTATGTGCTGGCCATTGCTGGGTCTCCCAACATAATTCCACGAACTTCTCCCCTCCGAAACCGTCCACAAATATTTGACTCTTCAAAGATCCTAGAGTCGTGGGCTGACCCATACCAACGGCTCACTACATTGGTGAACAGTATACGATGGTCACAAACGAATTGACAGTTTATACTATAAACGTTGAGCGTTATCGCCTCCAGGACTCCCAATAACACCAGGTAACCCGGCGGTGTTGAAAAACCCTTGCATTACCGCCATTCTGTCAGCCTGTGTCTGGAAAATTTATAAACTGGTCTTTTCTCTCATAAATTGCGGTTGTAACGCTATGTAGAATGGTACAGCATGCTCCCTGCGACACACCGCACATATCACCTACGACGACCTGGAAAGAGCCACAAGCGTAAAACCGAAGGGCAATGCGCAGTTGTTCTATCGGAAGAACTGGTCGGTTTCGTCTTGTTGGTCGCATGAGATTGTTCATGACAAGGTCTAAAAGATCACGAAAACCTGCTTTTGAAAGTCGAAAACGCCGTACAAACTCCACATCGTTCTGTCCCGAAATACTCTCAAGTGCCTTCTTCCAAGACCCTCTCGGTGCTCTTCCAAATCATCTTGGGCAAGCTCTAACACGTGTAGCGTGTAATGTCCATTACAATCGTTTGAGTTTTTGACTGTGCTCGAAACGATTGACTATATTGAGATAAACAACCCCCAACGGACGATTATTTATTCTTTTGTTACTTATAAACATGTGTCTAATTACTTGCAGATATTTACACGCGGGTAGGCTAAACATGCTTCGAAAATTCCGATTAAATTTAATCCGATAATCATCGGACGATTAGCAAAATTACACACGATTAAGAGATAAATACCTTTCGAAAATTCGGGCCTATATGTTTATCCTGCATAGTCTGCTGAATCCGATAACATTATAAGTATTGACGGCGATCGTAACGACACCACGGCCTACTAACACGCACGCACGCATGCACGCACGCGCGCACACACACACACACACACACACACACACACACACACACACACACACGCCCACACGCCCACCCGCCCGCGCGCACGCACGCACGCACGCCCGCCCGCTGGTACGCCTGCCCGCATGTCCACATGCACGACGGCCCACACGTCCACAAGCACGCCTGCAAGCACACCCGCAACAACGCCCGCACCGACACCACACCCTACTAACACACACACACACACGCCCACACGCCCGCCCGCCCGCGCGCGCGCACGCACGCACGCACGCACGCCCGCCCGCTGGTACGCCTGCCCGCATGTCCACATGCACGACGGCCCACACGTCCACAAGCACGCCTGCAAGCACACCCGCAACAACGGCCGCACCGACACCACACCCTACTAACACACACACACACCCTCCCGCCCGCCCGCACGCCTGCCCGCGCGCCCACACGCACGTATGCACGCACGCACGCACGCACGCACGCACGCACGCACGCACGCACGCACGCACGCACGCACGCACGCACGCACGCACGCACGCACGCACGCACGCACGCACGCACGC
Source organism: Chaetoderma sp. LZ-2023a (assembly GCA_034401795.1). NCBI lineage: Eukaryota > Metazoa > Mollusca > Caudofoveata > Chaetodermatida > Chaetodermatidae > Chaetoderma > Chaetoderma sp. LZ-2023a. The sequence goes on along the minus strand of CM067366.1, from coordinate 13,811,871 downwards.
ACGCACGCACGCACGCACGCACGCACGCACTCCCCGCCCGCACGCCCGCAAGCACCCCGCAACAACACCATGGCCTACTAACACACATAGGCGCGCGTGTGACCGCACGCACGCACACACACGCACGCACGCACGCACGCACGCACGCACGCACGCACGCACGCACGCACGCAAGCACGCAAGCACGCAAGCACGCAAGCACGCACGCACGCACGCTCGCACGTCCGCATTCCCGCACTCACGCCCGCCGGCACGCACGTTTACCGTTGGAATGACTGGTTCGATAACTGAGAAGTCATTACAGCTGTAAATTTTCAAAATATTCTTGTCTCGGTCGGTAAATGAACATTCAATAAACAAATATTTTAATTTAATTTATTAATTAGTATAGAAATATTCTGGAAACTCAGGTAGGTTATAACTAGAAAGGAGAATGAAGCACAATTTTCAAAATGAAATATTTAGCATGTTTCGGCCTTATTATGCCTCATCAGCACGGCTCACATTTCTAGCTGATAACTAGAAGGAATCCGTGGGCATGCGTGTTAGTCATGTTATAGTTATGTGCAGCATACGTTAGTGCAGTGATATATCATATAGGTTAATATCTTATCTAATCGTACCACATTACTTACAAAACATAATTCAATGATGATGATCATGATGATGATCATTTACGATGATGATGACAATTGATGATGACGACGACGATGATGAATAGTAGTGAATAAGTGGTATTAGTCATGTTAGTTATGTGCAGCATACGTTAGTGCAGTGATATAGGTTGATATCTAATCTAATTATGATCCTTGACGATGGCGATAATTGACGACGACGACAGTAGTTATGGGTGGGGCTGGTCGTTATTGTTCTCCACAGCAGGGGGTCTTCGAGAACAATGGGTTTTTCAGGAGATCAAAGGAAAAGCTTGAGGAATGGAGTGTTGAGAACAATGACGAACAGGGGCACACGCATTCTAGAGAACAATGGCGACTATAACGCCACGTTTTTCTCGATAACAATGGCGACTATATTCACACGTATTTGAGAATCTGCAACACTGGAATGTTCTATTATTTTGAATGAGTTAACCCTTAAAAGTATAAAAGTTGTGTATTTTACGTTTAAATGTAGTGGCGGTGCGCCCCCCTCCATGGTTATCTACCATTGTAAAAATAATAGAGTTTGATGAGTGATAATAGTAAAATAATAGAGTTTAAGAGGTGGTCCGATAACGGAGGTCGTAAGAGGTTGAGGATGTATGAGGAATTACGGATGGAGTAAGGACTGTTTCGTCGCTAATGTTATTAGTAAACTGTATAATATTTAGAGACTGTCTGTATGCTGTTAGTTAGCAACAGCTACCAGACAGATTAGCATCAAAATATTAAAAATAATGTATTAATGGTATGTACGGTTGGAATGGTAACCAAGACTTGGTGGTGATGGATTGTATCATGGGTTAAAAAGAAGTTAACCCTAATACCGATGAATATATAGTTCATTTTCTATCGATACCTTACAGGTAAACTGTTGAATATTTTGAAAATAATTTGATGATGCTAACGTTATTAGAAAAACTATTTTTTGTTGAATATTTTGATTGAATTTTAACCGTCATTACATGCAAATTGTTTTTTAAATACTTTGCAATAACGTCAATCGTTTTAGATACGGTGGTTAAAATATGGTAATTATATCTCGGAGGGTTACGTTTATAGAATTGTATGTAGAGCGTTCTTATGCTAAAAAGATTATTTGTTGCGTATGATTTAACCATACGTCTCGAATAGCCATGAGATCAAGCTTGAATGACAAACATACCATGTGTTAATAATGTAATAAGTCTCGTACTATGCAGGTTTTTAGAAATATTCAAAATTACTATTGAATTATCACCTAATCGCTAGGAGATTTCACTTTGTAGTTGCGAATGCATACGGCTGTGTGCTCTGGATACAATATCGTATCGTTTCCTAGTTCTTAGCCGAGTGGACATATGTATTAATTCCCTTGGGTAATTATTAGAATATCGCGTTTTGAGCGCTAGTGCTTTATGCATATTTATGACGTGTTCGCGCATTACTCATATTAACGTTAAACATGGCCGCTTCATTCGCTTTAAGGTCATGCGATTTTAGATTTTGTCAATGCCTGTTTCCTCGCGAACTAATAATGTCGTTGGTATGTACCACTACGACAGGCTTCACCCATGGTGGAATATGTGGTTGAATGCATCTGTATCATTGGAAATCTGTTACTGATCCATCATCCACAAGGGTATCCTACCTTCTTCTTTTTTCGCATACGTACCCACACGCACGCACCTGATGCACCAACACACGCACGTACTGCGTATACCCTCACGCGTGTTACGATACGCGCGTAACGACACGCGTGTGGTTCTACGCGCATGCCCCTTGTCACCCGTGATCCCTTTTTCCCTGTCCCCTATGCATGTACGTCGTGCGTGCATGCGTGTGTGCGTCTTTTTTATGTACCCGTTTGTGTGTGGGTGTATGTAACATATTTTTGATTTATTGGTGGCCCCTTAAAAAAGAGGCCTATTTTTCTTATTTTTTTATTTTGCTAATGTAAATATTTGTATCTCAATTAATGCAAACTATAACTTCTGTTTTGTTTGCACGATATACACATACAACAATCATTACGAAGTAGGAACATCGTATGCAACCATTTGTCATAATTGCGTTCGTTCGGATCCGCTAGATATTCTCTCCAGCGGTTACGGATATCACGCAATGACATTGCAAATGGTTGCCATACTGCAACCTCTTTGTATTGGTTCCATCGGATGCAACCACAATTGATAGGCGTAGAACCAATCGTTCTCCATCGATCGCATAATTGAGATTCCATTTTACGTGTTTTGACAAATTCAAAAAGCTGTATGCCTTACTAGTCGCGGGCATTTCGCTTTTATAGCTAAAATATGAGCTGTCAGTAAAACTATCTTTCCAATCTGAACACACCCTTATTTCGGTCACATGTTTTTTCTCCACCGCTTAGCATCATTGGTTTACAAAACATTACTATCGCACCATGTTTGAATGACATTCCAGTTATAGAAAACTGGAATTGATACGATGCGTTCAATTACAGTGCACGTCATATGGTTTCATCTGTATTCAAATATGTCCGTATTTTGTCATTGTCGCGATGTGAATGCGATTAATTACGGATCTTTGGATCATTATGGTACGCCTCGCGGGCCTAGTGTACCATTACATATTTTTATCATAATAGCGGGGGATGGGTGAGGGATGAGAAGGGAACACGAAGAAATAATAACATATTTTTACAAAATGTATTTTTTATTGACACGTGCATTTTTCTTATGATAAATATTAACGACATTTATTCACGATAATTAAATAGTAAACGTAGTACATAAATAATTATACATTATGATCATTTTTTCTTCATAATCCTGCGCGTCAGACGTTTCACTATCGAGTCATTTTTGTCTCTGTTTCTTAGGGTCCATAATATGTGTTTCATTTGTACACCTCTCGAACGATGGTATAAGAAATATATGCAATAATATCCACAAGTTGTCGTCACGGATGGTTGAACACGTACATTGTTGTAATAATAAACATGCGCGCGGTGTCCATTTTGTACATTTGATATCATTCTTCCGTCAGAAGGGCGTCTTCCATATGGATCAAAGTATTCAGCATTTCCATTTCTACTGTAATAAACCGCCACCCAATGTTGTCCGGATTTATTACTGGGATGCGTGTTTATTACTAATGAGGCCGGGAGATATTTAATATGTGTGGGTACATTGTCAATTGGAAAAACGCCGAGAAAGTGTTCACACGTTTTATTGTCGCCGAATAATAGATCCTCAATTTCAAATGTATTCAACATATTTGTTAATAATCTGTTAATACGTTAAAGTCTGATCCAATTTCTATCGTATTATCAAATTCAGCATAGCAAATTACATTGGTTGTAGCGGCAAGTGCTTGAGCAAAATGGAATACCACTCTCAGCGAACCAGTGCGTGTAGGATAGCGATGTTCTGAATCAGCTAGATCTGGCGTAAAATCCCATGCGAACAATGTGGTTCCATGTCTGAACTGAGTCTTATTTATCAGGTAGCCACGGTCTTTGAATAACGCCCCAGTACCGCTGAATAGTGAGAAATAAGTGTCCGAGTAAATGTCGTCACTAAACGAAAGACGTATTGGCGATGTTGTAACCTCCTCTCCATTTATATAACATGTTGCATAGGTAGTGTTGTTGTTATCAAACTTGAAAGGATTTTTATGCACCACGCCATTATAGGCATCATTAGGTACAAAAGCGAATAATACTCTAGTAGGTAGCTGCCCAATAAATATATTATCTCTATCGATGCTCAGAACACTGCTAGGTGCTGTAAAAGTCTTACACACTACCCTGCGAATAGGATATTTCGCGCTTGTCTGTCTCAGAGTAACGGCGTGCGCCACTAGCAGATCTGATGATGGGATAACTTTGCGTACAAATAAGTTAGCCGACATTATTTTCAATTTAGGCCTCACTCCTTCCGCGGCCATAATGGCGAATGCATCTTTACTCCTCTGTAGGCGTACTCTTAAATTGACGGAACTGAGCAGGAATCGGTCCTGCAGAAACATATCGCTGTGTATCCGGCCTATTAATTGCACCGTTTTACTCTGCTCCATCATTCTTCTACGTGCCTGAAAACCTAAGTTAGTATCGGCGATATTATCAAATTCGCCGGCATCATCTATTTTCCATCCAGCAAGTTGTAGATGCGAGGATGCGGCATCGCTGCCATAATTTAGTAACGTCTCGATGTACGAGCGGAAACCATAATTTTCGTTCGAGTCGCTGACACGCTTTCCATTCAAAAAAACATCCACTTGTGAGAACATCGTATGCAAAAGATTATTCGCAGGAGCTATCAGGTCATTCGCCTCGAGTGTCTTTTCATCACCATTTCGATCTAGCTTTACTAGCTTAACTTTAATCGAAAGATAAGATTGCGTAAGATCTAAATATCTATCGGCAGACCCACTGACGTAAAACTCGATCGGTCCACTATCTGATAAACTAGATACAGGCTGAAACAGTTCCCATTTTACAGACTCCAATGTTGTCACTATGGGACGTGTCTGAAAAATGTCTAATTCGCTCTTCGAGCACTCGCAGATCTGATTAAATTCCATGTTGTTTGTTAATTAAAGATATCAGCTTGTTTTCTCTGACGTCTATTGCGACCCTTCCTCTTCGGTATCGCGCGCATTGACTGAGCATTACGTGTATTATTCCTCTTTTTACGTTTAGGTTGAGGTGGTCTTAAACCACCTCGCACCGCTGTTACAGCTTCCGGTATCAAAGACCTGGCAACACCACCTGCTCTTGATTTTAATGCCGTTTTAATTTTTTTTTCCAGCCATTACGTCCTCGGCTAGTCCGATTCCAGCACTAAGAGCTTGTTTACCTATAGATTTAGCCACATTTTTTGCAAAAGGTATTGCTGAACGTAATAGTCCACCTAAGATATTACCGAGTCCATGTCCTGATTGGTATCGTGCGCCTACAAAAACTGGAATACGTCCATGACCCGCTTGACTCGCGTAGTAATGAGCCAGCGCTGGTGCGTTCGTTCTTCCTCTAATCGACCCTCTTAACGTCCCTCTCATTATCGTTGTCGTCGTCGTCTGAAATGCAAACAGAGTACACTCGGCGATGCTCCATCCTTGAATGGTATATTATCACCAGTTCTATCCGTTATAAGTATTCCAATAGTATCGATGTAGTTCTTTGACACAGTACGGTATTGAATATCAGGAAACGTCCACTGACATATATCTTTTCCTCCATCGGTACTAGAAACGGGTATCACTCTGAGTAGCGGTGCGGAAGTATCGCCTACCACGCTGTGTGAGACTACATCGCAGTATATATACGCGGTCGTAGGACCACCCTCACGATTTGAACGAAATGATTCTTTAAAGTCTATAGGGCCCATATGTATTTTTCCTCCTTCGAATCCGATTAAATTTGCTACATCTCTACCTAAACGTATAGCGTAATTATCTTTAACCGTGAGAGAAACTAGATTCGCGCGATGCAAGTAAAAATTGAAAAAAAAATTTTTGTGTCTAAATCTTGTCTTGCTCTCTATATGGCTATTTAGATAGTCTACCATATTTTTTACGGCATAGTACCCTTTCGGTACATTGATAAATGGAGCTTCTGTTTGCACATAATAATAATTTTCGCTTCTACGTAAACGGTTTTTTTCCGTTATTATTTGTTTTATCCTTTCGCGCATCTTTTCCCTGAGCATTTCTTAACCGTTTTCCCCGATCGGTAGTACGTGGATTGCCGAAACCATCTTTTAAAACTAGTGGAAAAGCCGATGTCTTTTCTATTTCTGACGTACTGGCACCATCTTTGCTAATTTCTTCTGACGCAACGCTATCTTTTTTCTTCTTCTTTATCTTCTTCTTAGTAAATGCGTATATTTGTACAAAACTTTCCTTCGCAATAGTAAGCCAACTCCTCGGATATAACACACTCGAGAGGCCCACTTCCCATTCGCCATCTAATGTTAATGGAGTTTGCAGACGTGTTCGAAACTCTGATATCTTATTGTCTGGAAAGAACTGGGTACTACTATTGCTCGGAAGCGTTATGTAAAACTGATCCTCGTTCATTCTGAGTCAAATGATGTATGGCCGTCTTTATGCGCGGACTAGGCATTATATACCCTAGACATCCACTCAAAAGCGATATCCATATGCCTGATTGCCCATTTTGTATACTCAGATTCACGATACACGTAATGATTATGATATAAATTATTAAAATTTGAGCTAGGTATACTATTTCTTCTTTCGGTACTCGCGAACTCAGCATTCGCCACATGCTCTGATCCGATCTTTTCTCCATATATTCATCCATTGTCAATGATGTATAGTGCTTAGTTCATTAACCCACCTGTTAAACTTATCCGGGTAACCGAGCCACTTTACCAGATACTCGCGTTGTCCCTTTTTATTTTTTCTACTTTTAAGTATTTTTTCCGCGGCATACTCTTTATCATTTTCTTCTATCACTTGCTGTATCTCATCACGATAAAAAGTACCAATAATCGGGTCACCTCCATAGTCTTCTAATTTATATAAGTGTGGATATTTGTCTGTAAGCACCTCACGCACCTTAAACAATTCGCGACTCCGTTGCCCGCGATATGCTTTATCAAATGGCATTTTTGCTTGCGATATTCTAACCTGGTCGCCTTGAGTAGGGCTGTTTTTAGATTTGGAACGTTTCTTCGTCTTCTTTCCATATATATTTCTCCATGCGATTAACTCCGTACTACGGTCGACTTCGGTAGGAGCCATGCGCGTACTGGAATGCATTGTGTTATTGTACGCCGCGACTAAACTGGGTAATACATCGATATACTTTCGTGCATTTTTATGCGTCATGTAGCTGTATATTCGACCCTTCAGCGTGCGTTGAAAACGCTCTACCATTGCAGCTTTCGTTTCATTTTGAGAAGTGTAGAAATGTATTCCATTATCTTTCAAATATTTTTTCATTACACGGTTTACGAACTCACCCCCTTTGTCTGTTTGAATAGCGTGTGGGCGACGCACAGTATGCTCCAATATTGATTCTAACCCTTTCTTGACTGCCGACGACGTTTTACTAAACAGGCGTTCCACCCATGCATATTTTGAAAGGGCATCAACTGCGCATAGCAAATATAACACATTATTGTTCTCTTTTGCCAGCATGCCCATCGAGCATAGATCTGCCTGCCATAGTTCATCAATGGCTGAAACTCTTATTTTTCGCCTGTCAAACTGTGTTCTCCGCGGTCTGTGTAGGGTATATACTTCTTGGTGTTTTAACCATTTGTCGATGTAGTTGCGAGGTATTTTACCTTTGAACGCATTATATAGCTTTTCTTTCCCACCAAAAGACGCGTAATGTTCCGGATCAAAATATACTTTAGCCAATTTAGCATCATTCATGACTTATCTAAATTTACCCACACCGGAATTGAATGCCGCTTTTTCTTCCTGATGTCCGCTAGAGAACTCTTTCTACGTATTCTTTTGCTCACAGGCGTAGACGTGTACTCACTGGCGCTAACATCCTTTTCTGCACCATTATATATCTGTCTCATCGTTTTCTCTTGCCCTACAAATCTGCGGGGTATGTTTAGCCTGCGTAACAGATTAAGAAACTTTCCCTCCGCTTGATTACGCATACCATCCATAAGAGGTTTACGACCATGCGCTACTACATTTGTAAGCAGGTCGAGTACATTACTTTTTGGGAAAAACGTACCCTCTATTGTCACTTCGCCCAAATCATTAACGTGAAAACGTTCAGGAACCGAACGTAAAATATCAATTACTCCACTAGCTTTTGTCTTGTACGTTTTTGATATTCCCCTCATCGTACGTTCAAGTATTTGTGCTGGCAGTGCATCGTAGTTAGTTATGGGTTGTAGAGGTAATGGTTGATATTGTTGTTGTTGTTGTCCTTGCGATTGCTGGTAGTAATGCCTATACTTATCCAATACTTGCGAATATGATTTTGCTTTTTCATTTTCAGTCAGATCGTGTCTGGTTAATATATTGGATATCTCGTTGTCGAGACTAATAGCTTTATGTATCGATGGATCTGTCTGTAGCAATGATATTTTACTCTGTTCATTTAAATTACCTATCAATTCGTGAGGAACTAGTGCCATTTTACGTGAATGTTCCATCTTTTCACGCAAACAGTTTACTAATTAATGGCGCTAGCGTACTGATCACCGCTGGTAATAAGGCACCTAAAAATCTGCCTATTTGTAGCAATTTTCTTTTACGTGCATATGGCACACCGCAACTAGTCAGCGTGCGCATTTTCGCTTTGTATTTACTCAGCTGCTTGTATCGTATTTTAGTGAGATGAACATTCCCACGTAATACGTTTAGGCATGATTCGCATAGTACATCCACCAATTCGTTCGAACACTGTTTGATTACATCATTTCTGATTGAAGGCTTTACTTTAGCCAAATATTGCAGCATAGGCAAATGGCGTTCCATTTTACGTGATGCCATTTTTCTTAGGTATGTAAACATAGCACCCCTCCTTCGGATGAACAGATGAACAGAGTCTGATATTGTCAGGTGTCGTCTGTTTCAAATCTAGGAGTAGATATGAGTGAGGTTCGCATGTAGCATCCTTATATGATTCGATCAAATACTTTGTATTGCCTGGGTACATCTGATTAGATAAAGAACGAGTGGATGACGCATCACAGGGATTCTTAAACAATACCATGTAGTGACAGTTAACCGATAAGTCGCCTTGATTGCGAGACTTGTGAAACAGATTTTGTGCGACAAATATTACGCTACAATTCTCATGGTGAGAACGTTTTGTAAATAGGTCGGCTACATTCTCGTCGCATTTATTCATCAAATCGTCGAGCACCACCAATGTTCTGCAACTTCTGTCTAGTTCAACATTCACACCCTCTTTAAATTCAACTTCTTTCGCCAAATCATTATACCCATCTTGCCACGCACCGTAGCAGTACACAATCCTCTGTGGAGGGGGAGTAATGGCATAGGGATCTCTTATTAACGCTTTTATCATCTCAGTTTTACCGCACTGCGTTGGACCGCAGACAATCATAGTAAATGGGTGACGTAACGACGTATTGCATGCAAGCGTTGATGCCATAGCGTCGTCACATGTGCGTCCACGTATGACTAAGAAGGTATATGCTCATGCGCATATATATATATGCTATGATTGCGACGTCAGATACTCGTAGGTGAAACACTGTGTACATTTAAGAATTGTGACGTAAAACTAGGAGAAATACTATGATTGCGACCTCGGATACTCGAGACGTAGGAGGAATGCTATGTCCATTTAAAATTGTATCATAAAATTAGGAGAAATATTATGATTGTGACGTCAGATACTGGTGACGTAGTAGAAATGCTATGTACGTTTAAGAATTGTGTTGTCATATACACACTATGGAGCCACACTATGGAGCAGAAATGCTATGAACATTTAAGTGTATGATTATGACATCAGATACTTGTGCGACGAATCCATAACATCTTTAAATAGTTACAAAAATAAACACAATATTCAGTGAATATTTTGTCATGAAATTGAACAAAAACCGTCTAACAGTGTTTTATTTAAATATGCTCTATTCAGCTCACTCTATCATACATTCACCTGGACCATTCTTCTCTAAAGAATAGCGATGGCACGTTCCGTCAAGTGCCTCTGTCAAGTGAAAAGCGGTCATACCAACGCGTGCGGAGGAGGCGGGGGAGTGAATAGCGAGTCGCTAGTGACAGATAAATATATAGAGAGATAGAGAGCTAGTACTGCACAAGTGAAATCCGATTTTAAAACGTTTTTATTAATACATACATCAATAATACATATCGTTACAAAGATACGAAAAAACACACCAAATACATCATATTTACAAAGCTACGATTGACAAAATAAAACAATTAATTCTGTTATTTTCTATAAATAAAATACGTATTTGATTTTATTAAAAATTATCCTCGTGTTTTAATGCTTATAAACACGCGGTTAATTTTAAATAAAACTAAATAAATTAATATTAATTATAGTTATGGCGCCAACATCTGTTTTTCATATATTACATCCGCAATGTACCTATACCATTCAGTCATACACATATGGTACAGATCATTACAATGTTCACATATATAGTAATGGCAGGCTAGTCGAGCGCTCGTCTTCGTCCATTTCTAATAATGCCGCCTCATTATACAGTTCAAAATTGTCAATTAGATTAAGGTCAACATCAATCCCTAAACACGAATGTTCACGTTGACTCGGATGATTTACTAGACATCTGTAACAATCTCGCACAACCAATGAATGTATCTTTTCACACAGCATGGATGCGAATAATTTCTGACTAATCATTTGCACATGATCCGTAGGGCAATAATGGTGTGGATGCCCCATAGTTTTACAATAGTGACACAATTTGACGGTATCGTCATCGACGAGATTTAGTTCGTCATCGCTTAAAACCTCATCGAGGTATATAGCGTCCGTAGTAAGCGTATCATGATTAGACATCTCTGCGGAATCACTAGTGGTTGGAATGTTATTCATGTTCTCGCTTTTTCACACCGTAAAAGCTCTGAGGTATCGTGCTAAACAACTCGTCACCGCTCACGTCTGGTGGCACATAAAAGTTAGGTAATGCTGTCAGCAAATTACTCGAGTTCTGTTTCAATAATTCCCACTTGTCGTCTTGCAGGTATAATCCACAACGGGTGGCGTGTGGTTCTGCGTCATAGCAGAAAAAATAGCGTATGTCAATACACGGAAATTCGTCACAGATAGAAATATGAACAGAATTGTCCAAAGAATATGTAAATAGTACACCTTCTTTTCTGCGCGCATGTTTTACAGCGTCTTCAAGATCGGGTATGATATGTAACAGCTGATTAAACGCCGCTACGCTAAGATATAAACCACGTTTAGTGGGATAACCGTCAGGATGAAACTGCCGTAGATCGATACACCACTTTTCGCCAAAACGTATTGTTCGCGCTTTACGCGAATTACCAAGATCACACCAAAACACCGAGCGATTTAAATATTTAAAGCAAGGATCAGACGACATCGTGGAGAACGAATAATCATAGCGTGAAACTGCTGCATTTATATATCATTGGTAACAATAACGAACAGCCGCACATGGATTGAATGGCATCTGGCATAAATACCATGCATACAATGACGTACAGAGGAGCACGTGCATTACAATGACGTACATAGATGCGCTTAATTTGAATTTATGGTGCGCATTTGTTCGATACGTGCATATTCGCGCGGTACAATACACCGTCTTCTACCGTCGCGCACTTTATGAGCAATAACGCGCATGACCAACTTTTAACCATTACGCGGCTGAGAGACTCGATACACTAAAGTCGACGCGTATTATCGTTGGATGCGCAAAATATTTTGAAAACTATCTGACTGTAAGTTCATGGCGTATGACAACAACTTACAGTCGTAATATTTTTGCGGTAATATAAGGCTAGTAATGCGTGCGATAACTAAGCATAAGTTATGAATGAGAAAGACATCGATTAATGAAGCTTCGCAGCAATAATACGCGAACCCAATGCACTATGTCTATCCCATATTCGGTTAATAAACCCTTGCTAATTTCAGACATGAGTATAATTCTTCCGGCATTAATTTTGTCATCTCTTAAAGCGAACCGCATGCTCCTCATAATCAACGTACGCATCTTATCCTTATCATCGTTACACAGACTAGCAATATTTGTTATCATAGCGCGAGCAGCTAGCGTGGCTTCAGCGGACATGGATGACACCGACATTGTTTACGTACTGTCTGAAAAAAGTGTACTGTCGATATTTATATTACGCTAGTGTAACCGTATGGTACTGATGATAAATCTCCCAGTTTCAAAATACGTTTTTTAAAGACGGGTCTGAAAATCTTACTGCTATTTACCGAAAGAATTCTAAATTGATCGGTGCACGTGGTCTTTGATGGATAGCTTAATAGTACGCTATTACTATCTGTAATTCCACCATCGTTTAAAATTTGATCGATGGATTTTTTCATTGTATCAAAATTAACTTGTTTTGATTGTTGGGTACCAAGCGTTAAACCTTTAACCTTCGTCACCTGTTTAATGATCGATGGATCGCCACGACGCTTTGTTTCGTAACTATAGTTTTTTGGACCGAGTGCGCAAAAACTTGTTAATTCGTAATCAGACGGGATTTCACTCGTCCAAGAACCTAGATACCCACTTCGATCTTGAATGGATGGCTCACCTTCATGGGTACTAAATACCACCGAATCCATATCGTGATAGGCTACGCGGCGTCCGAGCAAGGACAAGACTTCGTACAGTTTTATTCGGCCATAGGCTGTCACGAAAGATGCAAGAATACAGTTGGTACTTAATGGTGACTGAACGTACTCATCATTGACCGAATAGGAGGCCATTAGAAGACTATCGTTCAGGAATGAAATGGAACCTACGGTTTTACTTTTATCATTCAGAAGGGAGAGTAGACCGTTACGTGTCGATATCATGCTATTCTTTTTATGATCGCGAAGAGAAAATCGTCCCCACAAAATATTCAAACAAGATTTAGCGACAAAGCGCAAACCCGGGTTATACAATATTTTGGCAGGGTCGAGTTGTATTCCTTCATGTTTATAATAGTCTGCCACGTAATTTGCCTTTTCACTCTCACTACCGACACAATCAGGATAGCCGCTACTTTCCTGTTTAATTTTCAGAAAACGGTTAATGTATTCTGAAAATAACCCATCGTTGCCATGCGACTCATATTGCGATGACGCGTGATAATGCCATACTTCATACATTTTTTTAATGACATAACCGTTGCGTATAGCTAGCTGTAACTCTGGAGTGGTCCATGTTGCGCATAAACTGCGCTGTTCTTCCGTATGTTCGCATACAGAAGACTGTTCATTTTTTGCGCATTCGTCGCATAGTACAAACATGAGTCGCGAATTTATTCGAGCAGGTAGCACGGGAAAGTATAAATCACGAGGTGGAAGGACTTTGCATTTAATAAGACCGAAGAAGTCATGCACCGTCTTATCACTCAAGTCATCGCCTCTTAGAACCGTATATGATCCTTCTGGAAAACTACATTGTTTCATCACTGAAGGATACATGGAAACGCAGTCTAAATATTCGAGTCTGGTATGCTCATCCGCTTCCATAAATAAACGAATCGCGGATGTACGACCACCGAATAGTGTATCACGTGGTGATATTGGGTGTGCTAAGTCCAATTCGGTGATAAAATCATTTAGCACGGAGGAATCAGCAACTTGTTTCTTAAAGTCGCATTCCCACATAATTCTCACCGTATATCCACGCGATTCAAATAAAGAAATGCGACATTGAAGTGCGGAATACGCTTCTTCATATGTCTGATCGCCATATGGTGTATATGTCGTATCACGCCTATCACCACAACAAGTAGACTCGTGTCCGTGGAATTTACAACCTAAGAACTCGTAAAGTATATTTTCAGATACATCAATTCCATCCACATAATGTCCGCATATTTTCTGTTCACCGCCATTTAGCGCATGCGCGATTTGGCGCCCCTCGCATTGACTGACCCATTCCAACCATTCTACACCCAAAACACTATAAGCACGTTTTGCTCTTAGTGAGAAATCGGGTATAGTCTGTACGCTCTCAGGTCGAAGCAATAAAGAGCGATAGGCCGCATTAAACGCTCCGGCTAGCGTTATCCCTGTTACAAAATAAAGTCTTAAATCTAGACATGGCTAAACGTAATACGGTTACGTCATCATTACAATATTCGATGAGATTTTTATCGACATCGTAGTGATCGTGTCTAGATATCTGCTCGTTGTACCATCGATCAAATTCGATTAATTCATTCGCATTCATATTTTGTGGACAGAATATCTCCCTCTCGGGAAATGGTATTACCTTACCCCAATATTGAGGCGTGTTGAGCTGATGGGGAAATGTCCCCTTTCGAACAGAAAGATTAAAAGCATCGCCCACCTTACGTAATGAAAGGGGAAAAAAGTTAATGGAATCGATAAACCGAATAGTACCTACGTCAAATGAGAGAACTGAACAACCGCGCATGATAATATTTGCAGGTTTAAGATGCGGATTAGCGGTTTTGCAAATGCATTGAAGGAGTAAAAGGGAATCATAGGCACGAGCGTTGTGAGCGATCACCAAGTAGTCAGAGAAAACATACTTTCTAGCGATTTTTTTACCGACACGCGCAGCCTTAACACGTGTCAGCCAGCTAACAAACTGATCCACCGCGTCTAACCCATGAAAGTGAACATATCCATAATTCGTGCCTCGATGACATGTAGAGCAATCGTCTTCGAGCGGTTGCTCGAGGCACGCATCACAACATATGTTGGCAACCACGAGATTGACTTTATGCTCGGCTAGAATATTAGTATTGCTACTGTCGATAGGCAATAAATATGTTTCTGTATCGTAAATGATGTATTTTTGAAAACATTCATAACTACAATTGTCGGCATTTGTATGCATAGAGCGTGCATGGGATAATGACATAATAGGTTCTTCAATTACTTTATGATAGCACCTATGATTTTCAGTAATAACATACTTTTCTTTACACGCATGACATTTTATCATACCGCATACGTGTTCATCGTCATCTTTATATATGCGACTGAAACAGTGGGGGCAAGCCTTCACCATTTCGCAGGTCCCATTAGGGAGGTGGTTCGACATACATTGACGGTTATAAAACTTACGATGACAATCGGTACACATTATCTTATGCGTAGTGTCTGTAGAAGTGCAAGATCCTTTATCAGAATACAGTGTCTGACAACTACGACAGCGCGCAGTGCATGAGTGATCATTAGAGTATGACGCATTACAACGCATACAGTAATTACGTACCATAAGAAATGCGGCCATAGACGTGATTAAGGATATATGATTATCACGTTCTGAATGCAAAAGATTTATGCACGGTAAACTCGGGGAAGCGCAACCGAATAGTCGTTCATGCATTGACTCTGAGTAGACTTGAATAGAAAATTGATCGCGAAAATGTTCCTGAAATTTGTTCCAATCGGTACTATTAATTTCGCGTACAGGAATACTACAAGCTGTATGATATTCACGAGCCATATGCGTCAAATATGTTTTATTACGTCTAAAATTTGGCCATTCATTTGTAGAGATTAATTTGTTCATTTTCTCAATAAATTTTATTCCTAAAAATATTCCTGCCGCGAAACAGAATGGATATTCGACGCATACGGGTATAATACATTTTTTCATACGCATGTACGCATCTAAATCCGATGAATGTAAATTTAATAAATTTAAATGTCTAGAATCGCTCGCGCCTGTGAGAGTATCATTTCGACCACCCGAGTTGTAGTCCTCTACACGAAAAACGTGAAATTCAAATCCCTCTGATAACCTACAA
The DNA here is from genome assembly GCA_034401795.1 of Chaetoderma sp. LZ-2023a. Lineage (NCBI taxonomy): Eukaryota > Metazoa > Mollusca > Caudofoveata > Chaetodermatida > Chaetodermatidae > Chaetoderma > Chaetoderma sp. LZ-2023a. Next base: position 13,795,777 of record CM067366.1, on the reverse strand, counting down.
TCAGTATTTGACTGAATGACTTTTTCCACTGATTCTAAAATTATTTCGGTCGTAATTTCGTTCCATAGCATAAAATCCATCGCTATTGGCATTTCCAAAGATGGGTGAATCAACTCGATTCTCACGTGATCATTCGGCTGAACATTACTATATTCGCTATACGTATCGAGCAAAGATTGAAAGATGCCTGACACGAACTCAGAATGAGAAAGTGGTGTATCGGCTATAGGATAACTTTTAAAGGATACATTATATTCAGTACCTTCGAGATGAAACTTTTTACTGCGGTATTTGTGAACAGTCTCCACAGATATATAGTCGGTATAATCAACTACCGACCCTCCGATTTGTGCGTGATCATAGTGTTGCAAATAACGAATAAGTAGATCATCTGAAAGCGCTATATTTTCTGATATACATCGACTGATTTCGTCAGCGATGAGACTAATTTCATCTGTCAAATGATTAGCACACGTGTCAATAAGAGGTTGATGAGTAGGATCATCGATGCGATAAGCGGAATTGTTAGGAAGGTATGCTATATCCATAGATAAGTCATTATCCGTAGGCTCGATACAGACCGATACATCATCACGTAAATTTAGGTCGGTATCAATAGGAAGACATGATAAATCCATCGATATGTCATTAGAAGAAGGCACAATACAGTCTGGAACTGGCACGACATCAAATAAATTTAGGTCGGAATCGTTAGGAAGGCATGATAAATCCGGTGATATGTCATTAGTCGTAGGCTCAATACGTACAGGAACTGACGCGTTATCAAATAAATTTAGGTTGTATTCATTAGGAAGGCATGCTAAATCCTGTGATAGGTCATTAGATGAAGGCACAAGAAAGTCAAGAAGGGATGCATCGTAGAATAAATTTACATCGTAATCATTAAGAAGGCATACTAAATCCTGAGATAGGTCATTAGCGAAAGGCACAACATCATTTAAATTTAGATCATGTCCATCACGTACATCGGTCGAATAATTAGAATCAATTACGTCACATACGTTATGAGGATAATTAACAAATGATGATGGTACGGTACTCAGATCAGGAAGAGATTGTTCAGTTATAGTATGTATGGTTTGATCATCGATAGATGCAGGGTGCTCAGGTATGATTACATCATAAGCGTATAAATCGTCCAAATGATTGAAAAAATCAGCATCAGTATCAGACAGTTCAGGAATGACTTCGCGTAATGCAACGTCGTTATGTTCATCAGATACGTGCGGAATTGAAAAGTTGGGTTCATACGACATAGAACACAGACTTAATAGGTGATCCACATCTTCATCAGGCGAATTGGATAGATCCACGTTTAATCTTGCGGCATCGTCGTCACGCATCTGCTGCAAAATCACATTAACAGCATTTTCGCATTCTTTAATATCGGCGCTTAAATTATCTGCCATTTTGTTATGTCTTTAAGGCAATTTACTACTCGTTAATATAAAATGTTTTTAGGAATTATTCTCTTAAAATCTCTATACGTTACTTTAGAAAATCACAAATAGCGACAGCGAGCAGAACAGGTGCGCTTATATACCCGCGGAGAACAGCGCCGGGCAGAGACCGGCCGGCATCGCATTCATCCTCAAACTCCTCCTCCTCCTCCTCCTCCTCCTCCTCATCCTCCCACGACCTCCGTTATCGGACCACCTCTTAAACTCTATTCTTTTACTATTATCACTCATCAAACTCTATTATTTTTACAACGGTAGATAACCACGGAGGGGGGAGCGCCGCCACTACGTTCAAACGTAAAATACACAACTTTTATACTTTTAAGGGTTAACTAATTCAAAATAATGGAACATTCCAGAGTGAATATACATGTGCGGCTGTGCGTCATTGTTATCGAGAAAAACGTGGCGTTATAGTCGCCATTGTTCTCTAGAATGCGTGGCGTTCTGTGCGCCATTGTTCTCAACATTCCATTCCTCAAGCTTTTCTTTTGTTCTCCTGAAAAAATCATTGTTCTCGAAGACCCCCTGCTGTGGAGAACAATAACGACCAGCCCCACCCATAACTACTGACGACGATTGGTAGTAGTAGTAGTAGTAGTAGTAGTAGTAGTAGTAGTAGTAGTAGTAGTAGTAGCGGCGCTGATGGTAGACATGCGTGATGATGATAATGATGATGCTGTTGGTGGTGGTGATTTAATTTAATATAATAATAGCAGATGTAAGAGACCTCTTTCGAGGAATGTGGTTGGCCCTGAAAAGGACCTTTTTGTCAACATATAGTTAGCGTGCAGCATAGATCAGCTAATTGGCCCTGAAAAGGGCTTTTGTTCTAACACAGAGTTAGCATGCTGCACTCCCCCACCTGGCTGGCTGTTCAAACTGGCGCAACGTCAGCGGCTGGAATCTCCGGCGCAACATCTTCGGCAGGCATCTCCGGTCTCGGGCAAATTAAGAATGAGCCAACCGTTAGCAAAGAACGTGGTGACCGGTTATCATTCGCATATTCTGTCCAATACACGTAACGTTTCTCGTTAACGTCTTTCGCTTTACTCCTTTGCTCCCGTGTCTTCTCTGTGAACTAGTGTTAACGATAAGCTTTGCCTCCCTACCGAGCGTCTCACACCGGAGGTAGAATGGTAGACTTGCTGAAAAAATAATAACGCGTTAAAATTTGACAGTGAATTAGCATAGACGATCTAGATCGCATAGAATCACGGAAACAAATAGAAATGAAAATTAATATAATACACACCCACGCCGATGTACCAGAAAATAAGGGAGATAAATCGTATTAGGTTTTCAATATATAATTAAACGCGTGATCTCCCTTATTACTGATATATTGAAACGGCGACGGTGTTGAAGGCAATTATAATTTTCTTTTTAGAAATATGCAGTGTATCGTTATGTGAATGTTGCTAGGCTACTTAAGTTGTATATTTTGCTTTTGTTGTTGAATGATTGGGCCTGTATAACTACGAGGCAGTCATTCCAGTGGTAAATTTTCAAAAATAGTCTCTTGGTCTGCAAATTGATATTTCTTAAGACAACTGCCGTTTTTGGCTGATATGAGGGTTAAAGGGTTAAAGAGGGCATGGATTTCGACGAAACTGATTTCAAAATATTCAATGGAATACATAATTGTGGATATTGAATATCTATTGCGTCGTAAAGTTGTTGTTTTAGAGATGCATTGTAGGGCTGAATAGGTCATCCATGCCATTGCCTTACGCCCATACCCAAAAATTATTGATTGTGTTGACCCAAAATATATAATTTTGAATCTTAACTCTTGTACCCTCAAATTTCTTACGGAAAATTTAAATTTTCTCATAGAAAATGTGGAATTGCCGACCAATAGAAGACTAGTAACTTTTGAACACTTATCACTGGAATGACAGGCTCGATAAAATAAAAAAAAGAACAGTCTTCTATTGGTCTGCAATTCCACATTTTCTATGAGAAAATGTAAATTTTCCGTAAGAAATTTGAGGGTACAAGAGTTAAGATTCAAAATTATATATTTTACAAATCAACATTTCCCAAGACCACTCCAGTAACCGTTTTTGGCTAATTTTAGTGTTAAATGGGTAACCATGTAATATTCAAGCTGGCCACAAAATGATGTTGCTGTGGTCTTGTGAAATGTCCATTTGCAACAAAGAGAAGACTTTTTTGAAAACTTACAACTTGAATGACTGGATCAATAACTGAGCCAGTCATTCCAGTGGTAAATTTGCACAAATAATCTTCCCTTCGTCTGCAAATCTTCAAAGAAGTTATCCAAATAACCTTGAATTGAATCGGTGTAGCCTCGAGCTGTACACACAACCTGCGTGGCTAATGACCAAACTTAAAACTCTGTAAGAAAAATCAATATCACTTGCTTTGTATCCGGAAAAAGGAATAAATTTTGAGTACAGTCCAGCACAGAAATAACCTAAAACGTTTACAATGCAAAATAAAATGTATCGTCGAATATTTCTATGGTAACTGGATTGAAAGACATTGCAGCAATTGTCTTCAAATCAAATTACGCCCAAATTACAGAAGAGAACAGGTCTTAATAAAATGTGTTCTGCTCCCGTGTATAGACATGTTATTTTATCCCTGAGCTGCACTGTATATAGGCAATGTTATGAAAAAATTAATCAATTAACCGATGACGCAGATGGTTAATGACCCATCCAGAATTAAATTCAATTCATGACAATGATCGGGTGGGGTGTGGGGCCGAATAGAGAAACTAGCCCAGCTGTTACCAATCTTGTATTGGGCTGGCTTTCCATAGAAGCTCACGCCTCACACCTCACACTACATGCGCGTTACCATCAATGTCTTTTAAACCAATTCACGTCTCATTTCCGAGTATGGTTTGTTGGCATAGGATGGGTTCTTCCGACGAAGAAACGCACTGATGCTACTTTTAAATTTTCAACAACGAAAACGAAAATGTAAAAAAACGTTCCATGTGGTGTCGGGAACATTAAAAAAAATAAAATCGCATATTTTTGCGTAAAATATTTATAAATCATAATTCCGAAAGTAAGTTCTAGAAATTACCTGTATTATGACGATTTAAATGCTTGCTACAGCTACCAGTTACGATTCACCTCACAAAGAATTAACATGCCCATTCCTTACCTCACGCGTGAGACATGAATCGAAAGTAAAAGTGACGCGACAATGCCTATGGAGACCGTCGTATTGCTATTGATATGTTAATTCTTCCGTTCACCTGTGAGGCATGAGGCGTGAGAAGTGAGACGTGACGCGTGAGGTTCTACGGAAACTCAGCCTTGAACGAATGGTAAGCTCGTCTACTCGAGTCATTGTGATTTTCAAGTACGTATAGTAATAGTCCAGGAGCTAAAGCTAGGTCAGAATCGTGATGTAGCACACCCAGTATTCGGAAGGTCTGACACTTGCTGTGGCTTGGGGAACATGTCCCACACATTTTAAGCCCTGTTGTACAAACAAATTGTGGTAGCACTAATTAGTTATCCTGATTTCTTTGCATAGGGGGTCTAGGCTTTGGCTGTAACCACAGTGCACAACGATATAAGCATGATCGTGTCATAACTCAAAGTAATATCGCATTAGATTCACCATATATGATATTTAGACGGATATCGACCTAACATACATTTTGCATGCATATACCAAAGCATACATGCTGAACACTCAGTCAGGAGAAGGGCTTTGATAGCACCAGGTACTGAAAACAGAATTCTTGATTGTGGGGTGTTTGGTAGAAGACCAGTTGTGACCGCGTTCATAGACACTGTCAAGAAGGATTGGTACCAATGTGATTGCTCAATCCAGGAACAGGCATTAGTCATGGATCTTGCATGGGCCATCGTTCGAATGTGTCCAATAAAACTGTTTGCGGTAGATCTTATACCCATGATGACCACAGAAACACAAACAGTCCCTAGTTGGAGTGGATTTAATGCACTTGTATCATGTGCTAACGCACCTTTTACACAAATCGGTTACTGTCCAGTGATTTCCGGATCACCAACTGAATTCAATACGGTGTATACGGTCATGAAACAAGTTCAAAGAATGATGACAACACTAGGACAGAATGACTCGGTCATTACATTCGACTTGGCCATATATGTCAAGGCAAAGTAGATACAGTGGCGATATAAAGAAGAGTTTAGTGACACTGTGATCAGACTGGGGGGATTCCACATTGCGCTAAACTACTTAGCTGTTATTGGAAAGATGTTTGATGACTCTGGCTTAGAAGATCTCCTCATAGAGGCCAACACATATGGTAGCAGCACGGCTGCTGCTCTACTTAAAGGGAAGTCATATAATCGAGGAGTGAGGGCTCACAAATTGGTTATGGAAGCGCTGCTGCGATTACAATGGCAGTCTTTTTCCAAATGGGTTCAACAAAATGGACAACATGAAGACCACATTACTCCAACAGAATTGGAGAGTCTGGATGAGAAATTTAAGATGTGCCGAAGCAGCATTGACGACTTAGACGCACTGCAAGAAAATTTCAGAGGTGTGTATGTACGTGAATAAATTGCAACAGCTGTTCAAATCCTTTAAAGTTGAGTCAAGCTCGAAATCACACCTGTTCGCATTTTGGAACTCATATATTCATATGGTAGAGCTGCTGCTTGGATTCATAAGAGCTGAGAGAACTGGAGATTGGCAGGCACACCTATCTGCTACTGCTGCTATGGCGCCATATTTCTACAGCATGGACAGAACCAATTATGCAAGATGGCTGCCAATATATCTTGCGGACATGAAGATGCTTCCAAGTACACATCCCCATGTACATGAACAATTCTTGAATGGAAATCATTCCGTAAGTCGCTCAGACCATCCATTCAATCAAGTGTGGACAGATATGGCCTTAGAGCAATCGATTAATTTGGATTCCAAAAAGCGAGGTGGTATTATTGGAATAACACAAAAGCCAGGAGCTCTGGAGAGGTGGTTTTTAACTAGCCACGAGAGGGCAGCCACAACAACGGTCACAAAGCAAATGTGTGGGTTACAAGATAGTCACATGTTTGGAGTACATACGGAAATGGGGACTAATCGAATGAACAGGGATGAAACCGATGTGCAGAAGATACTTTCGATGTTCTCATCAGATATAATGACCAATCCCTTTAATATTGCGGAAAACGACGACAGCGAGTGTCTTCCGCTTGTAAACATTGCAACTGGCGTGGTATTGCCTAGTGAAATCGCCAAGAGACTTGTTTCCGCCTGTGACATTGGTAAGGAGATTATGGAAAATGTTGTTCAGGAGCGGCTGGACACTAACACGAGAAGCTTTTGGGACACGTTGCCACACTTAAAACTTAAAACATTTGCCAGCCTAGCACAGAAGAATAAACTCAAAACAAATGATGAAAAAATTGTGAGATCTGACCGCAAGGTCCAGAGATGTTGATTTAAAACTAGTGATGACGTATGAACTGTCTGCTGTTCCACTATCATTGTCACATACGGATGGGACTCTAAGAAAGAATGTGAAAAGTGTTTTGTTAAGTGAACTAGAAAAGGAAGTAAATGTTGATGGACGGCTTCCACCTGTTGACAAGACAGGCGCAACAGCTTATGTAGTAGATGGCATGGCAATTGTGCAAATGGTTAAAACTGGAGGTACGTCTACATTTGGAGAATTGGCTGATAAATACTGGCACATCTTTACAGTTCCACTGAATCAATAAGACTGCAACAGAGTAGATATAGTTTTTGACAGATATGATAGACTGGAATCTCTCAAAGCGGAAGAGCGGCTAAAACGTGGGTCATCAACAGCATTGGAAGTAAAGATTGCTGGAGAAAATACTCCCGTTCCAAAGCAATGGGCCAAGTACATCAGCAATCCAAGCAACAAAAGTAACCTGGTTGCATTTCTCAGCAAGCGGTGGCGTGATACTGGTCCAAATATGCTATCTGCCGACAATTGCGTCATTCTTGCTGGTGGCTTTAACGATGGAATGGATTTTGTTGTCATTTCAGCGAACAATTCGTCATATTTGGAAGAACTTCGATCAGATCACGAGGAAGCAGATACGCGTATGATGTTGCACGCGCTACACGCTTCAAAAGACCACATGCGTGTTGTTATACAGTCTCCTGATACAGACGTGGCAGTACTTAGTATATATACGTATCGTTCGCTTCACTGTTCTGAACTATGGTTTCGTACGGGCACAAAGGACAAATTGCGATACATACCAATACATACAGTTGCTCAAGTACTGGGCCCAGCTATCTGTCTGTCTTTGCCTGGGTTTCATTCTCTTACAGGTTGTGATAGCACTAGTGCATTATTTGGAGTCGCTAAGAGAAAAGCATTCAATCTCTTAAAGTCATCTGAATGTCATCAGCTTAGCTTAGCCCAACTCGGCGAACATGTTGACTTATCACCGAATACTGCAATTCTATGTGAGAAATTTGTCTTTGAGTTGTATACCACCAGGGAAGTGGGAAAGACGGCTGATGAAACCCGTTAGTGGCTCTTTTGTCAAAAGAGACAAAGAAATGAAAACCTTCCACCTACATCGAATAGTCTAAAGCATCACACCGAAAGGGCCAATTTTCAAGCTCTTGTTTGGAGACGTTCATTGCAAGCTGTTCAGAATCTTCCATCTCCAAATGGACATGGCTGGAGTATAGTGGATGGTCTACTCAAGCCTGTTCTAATGTCAAAGGATCATGCTCCATTTGGATTAATTGAACTCACATCATGTAGATGTCAAAAGTCTGCCTGCAAAAGAACAGATCTCTGTCAATGCAAGGCTAACAATCTACTCTGCACTGAAGCATGCCTTTGTATGGGACGTGAAATGTGTGACAATGTTCAGCATACAATTGTCGAAGATGACTCTGACACGGATGAGTAACATTCTCTCATTTGCTCACGTGATAAATATGTCCTGCCAGCTTGTGTAGACATGCACTGCGTGTCAGTTAAAAGTTTAATTATGAAAAATGTAGAAAACATGGGCATTGTTGTAGCTAAGGTATTGCTAGTCACAAGAAGACCTAAGTGCCCCAATATGTACAAAGCAACATACGGGTGTCTTAAACGAGGTTGATTATGTATAAATCTGCGATATACGATCACTCCTTTCCATTTTGGTTAAGATTGTATTGATATAACATGCACTTAAGTTTGTGAAAAATTTACCATTGTGAAAATTGTTTGAGAGCTACATTCAACACCTATTGTAAATGGGCTTCTCGCGGGTTAGTGATACCACAATTTTCTTGTACAACACGGCTCAGAATATACCCAAGACATCGGTCTAGCATAATATAGAGACAAACCTTCTGAATACTGGGTGTGCTACGAAACCATTCTTCTAGACCCCTTTTGAAAATTGGCTCCCGGACTATAATAGTGACCCTGGAGTTTTACTTCAATCTTGTCGAAACTGTGTTAGCTATAATGCCAATTTTTAAGATCAGGAATACGTGTGCCTAACGTTTTCCAGAAAACTATCCGGGTAGGCTGTTGAATATTTTGAAAGTAAATTGACTGGGAGATATTACTGCTTATGGAGGCAACAACGTCCAGTCAATTTACTTTCAAAGTATTTTGCTTAATGTTTTTTAAATAGTAAAGACTACGTACCATTCGTACAACTTGACGGTCTATTAAGCGATTATAAGAGAATAACTGATTGCATGCTGCGTGCTAATACACCTTTCCATTTTAGCTATGGCCCACGCCTCGATCGTGTTTGGATCGATATATGAACTCCCTGACTAGAAATTTCCAGAAACCTGTAAGTGTAAGCTGTTGAATATTTTGGAACTAATTTAACGCCCAGTCAATTTAGTTTCAAAATATTCTACATCATGTTTATTAAATTGTAAGGACATACAATTCGTGCAACTTGACTATCTATTAAGCGATTATAACTGGAATATCCGATTTCCCTCAGCTCTCTAATGGATCTTTCCATTTTAGCTATGCCCCACCCAGTTCTAGCTACGCTCCACCCACACCTCGATTGTGTTGCGTTTGCGGACCAAGAGAAGACCACCCACGGACTTTTTAACCGTGAAATGGCTTGCTAGATAACCTAACCAGTCATTGCATTCAAGCAGACGCTCTCCATAACAGAATCGAAATATGTATATACAAATCTGAGTGCAAAAAAGTGTAAATATAAGCGGAATATGTTACAGTTTAAAATAATCTTAACGAAACCTTATCACAAATCTACTCAGTTATGGTTATGCATCACGTTAAACGTTTCGTCATAGAGCGCGCGTGCATGCGTACGCACGGGCTTGTGTACGTACGGCCGTGCGTGCGTGAGTACGGGCAGGTGTTCGTGCGTACGCACGTAAGGGTTGTGGGCATGCGTGTGGACTTGCGGGCGTGCGCGCGAACTCCCTGGCTAGCAATTTCCAGAAAACTATAAGTGTAAGCCATTGAATATTTTGAAACTACAATGACTGGACGATGTTGCTGCTTATGGCGGCAGCAACGTCCAGTCAATTTACTTTCAAAGTATTTTACATCATGTTTATTAAATAGTAAAGACATATAATTCGTACAACTTGACGGTCTATAAGACCTTTCCATTTTGAGCTATGCCCCTCCCATCTCTAGCTAAGCTCCACCCACACCTTGATCGTGTTGGGATCGATCGATCTCTGAACTCCTTGGCTAGCAATTTCCAGAAAACTATAAGCGTAAGCTGTTAAATATATTGAAACTAAATTTACTGGGCTATGTTACGGCTTATGGCGACAACAACGCCCAGTCAATTTAGTTTTAAAATATTCTACAGAATGTTTATTAAAATGTAAAGACATACAATTCGTACAACTGGACGGTCTATTGACTGGGAGATGTCACTGCTTATGGCGGCAACAACGTCCAGTCAATTTACTTTCAGAAAACTATAAGTGTAAGCTATTGAATATCTTGAACCTAATTTGACTGGTTGATGTTGGTTTAAACAGATTTAATTTCTCTTCTAATGGAAGCACGATAAGATATGCGGCTTATAAAGCAGTCTCCCATACGCATAAACATAGAATACGTTGAAAACTGAAAGTATCTTCGTCTATAACACGTCCAAACCCTGAGTCAAAATTAGACTGGAATTTTTTTCCAATATTGCGTGGCCGTTCGAGGCACGTTAAAAATGTTTTATTTTATTGTTATTAATGTAACATGATTGAAAATTGATTCACTGCACTTTGTACGACTCTGACGATCGTTACCCGCGGTCGGAGTTGATTTAAAGCTCGACTAGTTAAATTTAATCTGGCATGGTAATAACTAACCAATTGTCATTACGCTATACATTGACCCTTGTACATTGTCACAGCTAAAAAATGCTGAGGTTCAGAAGTTTAATAATGATCAACCCGTTAGACTAATGGAGGCGCCTTCCACAATTGCCCAAACACTATAACTTGACCATTTAGAATCTCCCATGATTGCTCGAGTTCCCAGAGTCAGAAAAAGACGTGTCTAGACATGTATCCTGTCAATGATCCTTACGCTATCGATTACCACTCATCACGCGTCATTATCCTAATTACCCTTAAGCACACCTCGTTGGATACCTGGAGACCCATGATTTAACGAGGGGGCGGGGCTTCGTCTTTGAACAAGTTCCCATGAAAAGACGTGTGCAGTCGTGTAGGCCGTCACTCATTACACAATACATTATCCCTTGAGCGTTTGGCATGGCTCCAAGAGATCAGCCTTAATTACCCCCATTAACCATTTTCCTTCAGCATTACGCTAATTACCCTTAAGCTCGCATCGCTGGATGCCTGGAGGCACGTGACTTAACGAGGGGCTGGGCTTCGCGATCGAACGAGTTCTTAGGAAAAGACGAGTCCAGACATGTAGCCTGTCAATCTTCCTTAATTATCCTCATTAACACTTGTCAATCATTACGTTAATCACCTTCAAGCTCACCTCACTGGATGACGGGACGCACGTGATTTAATGAGGGAGTGTGGCTTATGGACACCCTCTACACCTAAAATCCAATCAGAGCTGGAGGAGATAGGGATGGGTTTTTTCATACCTTTTTCAATAGGCGGTGAGATCAAAGGAAAAAAGGTGATAATGATGCAAATAAAGTTGGTTGCTCTGACACAGCAACTATTTTTAGGTGTGAAAAAACTTCCCTATTGCCTCACCTCTACCGATGTCATTGATTGAAATGGTAAAACAAAAGGCAATGCTAGCCTGAAATTGAAGCATAATTATGAAGAATATGTAAACTTAGAACCATTTCCAGTAAATACCAATAGTTTTAATCTACTGAGCAACACAAAATGAACTCGGAATATAACCTCCTCATTATTACACATAAGCAAACAGGGATATATATATAATATCTGATATAGATATCCAGTCAAGAAATTGGAGGGGAAAATATGAAATTTTCAGAAACTTGACACGTTTAGGTGGTGACGTTGAATACAGATATAGTTTTTATGAACATGTTTGAAGAAACAGAAAGTAACTTGTATTATTGTCATGAAGTAGGGAAGTTTGAATTAGAGATCGAACGTCTACCATCCTGATCAACCGGCTTCGATGTTTTTGGGATGTCCTTAACATACTCAGTAAAAGATGGTTAGCGAATGTGATAATTCTGGAGGACTCCCGAACATCACTGATTGATGATGCAATGACAAAGAAAAAGATGTAATGAATGCTACATCTCTGTTGGCTGTGCTGTGAGTTCTTTGTCATCATTTTTGGAAGCATGATATCTGGAGATCAGTTGCAGTGGTCTGGAGATAAAAAAAACAACCAGTTGATCATTCCAATAAGAGTCAGGAAATTAGAGAATGATGATAAGATGGAAGAAATTTCGATTCAGAATTTCATGAGAATCTAGGAAGAAGTGAAAGACTGGAGTTATAAGGATTGACCAGGCGTGTTAGCTTGCAAAACCGAGAAGAAATTTACCTGTGGATGAAGCCAGCCACCATGCCATGCATAGAAGAGGGGCTCCCCATATGGAGGGAAGATGGAAAAACTATTTTCTATGTCCTCTATTCTCCGTCGAGCGATTCACTCTCCTGCTGCCTATAATAGAGTGGACTATCTCATATGACTAAAATTAGATTCCACCTCATCTCGTTTGACACAGAAAAGTTGATAACGAAGTTGGTTAACCCTACAAGAGTTTGTGGAAGGTATATACATGTGGCATGTTAATTATTGCAGCTTTGCAAAAACCTCCCAAGATTCTCCAAGAAAGTCTTGGTCTCTTAGCATTTCTTTCAAGGCGTTGAGCTTCCCATGACCGGGAAAAACACTAACTGTATCACAACTCGTGGATGCATGTATACCAATCAGAGCACTACAGACGCTTCCACCCAAGGATTTAGCAAGTTTGTCCATGTCAATGGTGCACAGAGCAGAATATATCTTTCTTGAAACCAAGGCACATGATGAGGACATCAGTATCTTTAGAAGAAATCACAGTAGATTTGTAGCCAGACTGTGATGCGTGTAGGAGCATGCGTATTTCGGCCTCCTAGTGCGAACATTCTAGCTCTAATTTGATCTCATTTACACATAAATCACGTATTCCTACATCTTGGAATCGTTTCCCAATGGTTGACATCAGTCCACAGAGGGTATGAAATATTCCAAGCCTAGGAATAATTTTATTGAACTTATCTTGGTGCTTCCACACTATTTCAGTAGCTTTGGCATAGAGACCTTGATCGAATACACATACTATGTTTGACAACTGCAAGGATTGCATACTGGTAAGTGATTGATTCAACACCTCATTCATAGTGGGAATCTGTGTTGCAGGGGCACTGGTTGTCAGTAAGTAGCCTATGGCGTCATGTATAACTGTGATGCCATCACAAATACTGATGTTAAATCCTGTCCAACTAACACATTGGCATTGTGGATCAGACACGCGAGCAATAATCCATACACGATTCTTCAAAATTAGCATTTTGAACAGCAGCTGGCATGTCAATATCTATGTTTTGAGCTTTGGTGGGCCCACTCGTTGCCCGACATTATAGATGAGCAACATTAATGGTTGGATTCCGAGACTTCTTTTCTTTGTTTTCTCAATTACTGGTTTGAGGTTGAATTGCTTTGGTCCAATGGATCTTGCTAGGATGGCGGCAATCGCATTAACCCGATGGGACGTACCATTACCACTGACTGTTTCCTCTAACCGATCGATGTTGTCCCATACGAGAGTCGTGAATACACCAGGATGAATATTTTCTGGTAGCCAAACATCACCTCCTACCAGAGACAATTTCTGCATGCACAAGGCAGTGCAAATCTCTTCAACTTTGTATTATAATACATCGTGACCTAATCTCTTCAGAGCATAGTCTTTATAGCTAAAATTGGACCAGGATTCCGAATTTCAGCAGCTCTCAATAAGGTTGACCATGAATCAAAGTTTGCGCTGACAAGAGTTTAGCATCGGGACCCTCATCAGAGCAATGAATGATGCAGTTCATATGAGCCCGCTTCGGCGGTAATGTAATACTTTCTTGTTCAGACATCGTCAGTCATGAACTGGTAGCTGTAAAGGAATAAGATGTACTTTGAGTTCACAATGAATGGAATCAATATACATCAATTTAAATTTCACAAGGGAGGCACCTGGACCACCTGGTTACTCGGCTTTGTTTCGAGCATTAATTAAAATGTTAGTGTTCATTATATAGGGTGGAGCCAAAATGGCGGCCATTTTGGACGACATCTTGGATTTCTAGCACTAAGCTGCCAGACTAGAATGGTCGTAGTATCAATTAATCTTCCCTAGGCATAGGACTTTTAAAAAAAAAAACCAGTCCGTCTTAAACGCTTGATAGTCAGACACGTTGTACAAATTGTATGTCTTTATTATTTATTAAACATTCTGCTGAATAATTTGAAGCCAATTTGACTGGCGCTGTTGCTGAGTTTCAAAATATTCAGCAGGCTTAGTTCTCTGGAAATTGATAGTCAGGTAATTCAGGGATCGTTCGATCCCAACACCAGCGAGGTGTTGGTGGAGCTTAGCTACAGATGATCGGGGCATGGCTAAAACTGGAAAGGTCCATTTCTAGGCCATCGCCGCGGTGAGTACATGTGTAAAAAAACCTGACGAGGCATTGCTCTTCTGTCATACATGTAAGAACAAGCTGTAGAAAGCAGATTAACATGGCACAGCAAGTGGCTGATATCAGGTTACGCTCTCCTCAGTAAATGGACCGGTGATAACATTCATTTTAATTGGTATTAGTGTTACTTGATTACGAAAATGTAGGAATAACCATATGTGGTTTTGTCAATGGAACTTTCCAGTTTTAGCTATGCCTCGCCCACCTTTAGCTAAGCTCCACCCACATTTCGCCGTTTTGGGATTGATCAATTCCCGAATGTCCTAACTATCAATTTCCTGAAAACTATACAGCCAAGCTGTTGAATATGTTGTAACTACTTTGACTGGGTGCTGTTGCTGCATATGACACATATTCAGTCTTCAAATACGCGTTCGTGACGTACTTATCTATATCATTCGTGACGTCATAATGGCGTCACTCATTATGATGCTATTCTACACGTTACTTTGATTATGACGTCATATGGTGAATGGATAATGTGGAAAGGTCCATTGTACTCACTGCTACTGTAGCAGTGTTTCTAGATCTCTGTAAACATAATTAGTGAAGGGGTCATACTTTGTAATGCAACCCATTTGATCTTTTTTTTTCAGATGCGTCTGTCGGTACTTTAGTTATCACATATGTGGCCCTGGCGCTTGCATTATCAATGGTATCAATTGTTATAGGTAAGCCATAAAATATCTGACTGTACAAAACATTACTCCTGAAACTATTACTCTGTACGACGAACAGATTGTTATTAGACTCATATACGGTCAGAGCTCTGTATTAATGTGGAGCATACATGACAAGACAATATAATGGAATCAACGTGAAGATTGTATTAAATTATTAGATATGACATTCACTAACCGTTTGAGTGGTGAATTTGTACAGACCACATATTTCAGGGGATATAATCCGGACTGGATGAATATTTTGAATACACTTTGACTGAAAGGTCAAACTCTCATTGAAATTGTTTCAAAAGTATTCATCCAGTGCAGCGATACTGCCTATGAAAATTAGTATCTGGTGGCTTACCGCAGTCAGAGAGTTAAGAGCGTATGCGCTAGCTAGGGATGGGCATGCACTAGGACTTCCGTGTTCCGCGCTTTGTTTGATACTCTCCGGTTGCTAATCATACTAAGACACGCCCACTGACTCCACTGTAAGTAGCCGTATTTGTAGTCCTTTGATCTCCAGCTATTGACGTCCCAGTGCAGAGCCCATAAACGTGGAATTATAAGCGGTATTCAGTCCGCCAATGAGATTTCAGCCATGTACAGAGCTATGCGAGTGGGCGTGTGATAGTACGATGGTATAGTTATGACGCTTCGTGAACTTAGCGCAGACAGCAAAAGCCTGAAGTTACAATACTTGATACGGGAGCAACGCGGACCGCAGTGCACGTGCACAATAGGACGATGCTGGTTGCTAGGGTACTAGGGTGGTTCCATGTTTTGAAATATTGGTCATTTGGCCGCTATAGCACCATGGAGCTATGCTAAGTCGAATATAAAGTAAAAGCAATCTCTTCGTGAAATTGTGCTTGAAGTGGAAAATGCATAGAAATGAGTAACCTACCGGGCCAACCAACATTTCCAATGTATTTTCCTTACCCCGGACCTTGGCTGGTGGCAGTCATAGTTCGCCAATAATAGCCATTGTTGACCGTTATTGATGACTGGAGATGGCCGATTGTTGTTACAGTGACAGTTTACAGGAGTTCTAGCTGCCATTGGCCGGTCTTGATTGCGAATCAGAGCTAACATAAGTCATGTCTGTCAGACAATTGGTGGGTTTGTTGGTCTGGCAGTCTATTTGTCTGCCAGAGTGTCAAATCTTTAACATTTCTCACAAAGCAGCATAACTCGTAACTCTCGCCTATTGCATTTGCACAATGTTAGACACTACTGTTTAATTTGTGTGCAGAATTTGGTGAACGGTAGAAATGTTATAATTATATATTAGAAAGTTTATGATTTGCTAGAATTGACCCTTGCAGGTTCAATCCTTTGATCCTGACATACTCCCATCCTCTGTTAGTTGTACTAACCAAAAATAAAATACAAACAAAAATAAGCATACAAATTAATGCAGAAAATCAACAATACTTTCAGTTGAGTTATGTTCAGTTTTCAGTTGTTCAGTTAGAGGTGCACCGCACGAGTGTTCATGGACTTGAGCACGTAACTCTAGCTTCACAGGTTCGCTTCACCCATCAGACCGCCACATTGTTTCTTTGAGCAACTAATTGAACTCTGCGCTACAGATGTCTATGGTGTGACTAATGAGGACATCATACATGCCTACCTCATTACTTTCATTAAATTGATTGGCCAAAGCTTTGCCAATGGAGATATTACAGATACACTAACAGTGTGCTTGCTATCACTAGTTTATAAGAAGAAAGGTTCACCACAGAGTCAAAATACTGAGTGATTACGGTTCTGCCTGTAGTCATGAAGATAATTGAGACCCTAATAAAGCAGAGTTAAAGACAAGCTTGAGACGACCAACCTAGACATGATTTACAGCAGGCATGTGCCCTTGCCATCTGCCTTTATTGTGGAAGCGTACCATATATAATCGTAAGATAAAAATCAACCCGTGTATCAGATCCTCCTGGATACCTGCCGCCACTGACTTAGGTGAGCATAGCTGTTTTCTGCGAAAGCTATTTCATGTATGAGTAAATGACTAACACTGGAAAAGGATAGAGAGTATCATTCAGGTGCTATCTCAAAGATCAGGTGGAATGGAACAGTCACCCCAAAAATGAGATGCTCCAGGGTATCGAACAATGTGGCATTCTTAATAGAGACCTCTACAAACTATTTATAGATCTCTTACCTCATAGACAACGAGCTACCAATATAGGAGCACATACGGGAAACACCTTATCCACTCGTGTGTCAACAGCGCCTCAAAGCGCTCAAAATGCTATTTGATATCTCAATTAAACATTTTGCCATGGTCAATATTTTTCAAGATATTTTGATTTTAGAAGACCATTTTTGTGAAATTTTTTTTCGTCGGCTTGACCATTAAAGGAGTAATGGTAACGAAAATTAAAGTTTTTAAGTGTCTATCTGCGGGCTGAGGGAAGAGTATTTTTGAAAATTTACCAATAGAGTGACAGGCTCGGTTACCGGTCATTCTAGTGGTAAATATTCCAAAATACACCTCTCTAGGCCTTTGAAATAGGCATGTCTGAAGACCACTGCAGGTTTTTTTGGACAGTTTGACCCTTAAAGGGTTAAGTTGACACAAGGGGGTCAATCAAAAATAGTGCGGGTGCGGATGCTGTTTCCCTGATTCATAACCCATTTGGCATATGCAGGAACTTATTAGCATTGCAATAGATTTTGCTAACATGGAGCAATATCAACTTCAGCCTAGGGAAAGTCTTTCTATTACAATATGCCTGACTACTTAATATAATTATTCGGGAGAATTCTTTTAAGGAAACAAACAGATACCTGTCGAGACTGCTAGTGTCCATTTGAGAATAATAAGATGCTCGTCATCGAACAAGAACGCAATGCAGATCATAGCCAGCAATTTAAGATTCACCTGTTAGCGTTGTTAACGTACGGTCTAGAAGTTATATTACTGGGAGCGCATATGGCCACACAAGAAAAGTACAAAAAGGTACTTCTGAAGCAGCCTCGTTACCAAAGAACGAAGCTGATCTAGCAGTATAATTTTAACGGACATTCTTCCTGTTGAAGCACATGTCACACGGCACGCTTTCTCTTTAATTCCATCTTCAACCTGCAGAATCTTCACTGGAAATGAAAATGGCGAGGTGACAATTGGCCATAAAGTCAGATGATATTCGCAGCTGTGTATGGTCTTAAAAGTAGCATGCAAAAGTATAGCTTAGACGACGCAGATCTATATCTAGATGGCCCTATGCAGAATAGAAATGGAAGTCCTTTGTTAAGAGAGCTATTCATGTGTACTGGAAAGAATAATCATGAGTGGTGCCATGGTGCATGTCATTGAGGTAACTGCTCGATTTCGAAGTAGCCTTTATTCAACCTGCTTGCTCATCTGACAGAGATGCAGCCAGTATTCAGCCAAATTGAAACTTCTACCTGGAATGTATGTACTATAACATAGTAGGTAGAATATTTTAAAAAGGAGATCGCCAATCCAGTATGACTGTAATGTATACCTGAGTTGGATACATTGGAACACTTTCGAATCAGATGTTCAGAATTGGAATCCGTCTGGCATTCAGTCATTCAGTCTATCGACCCTTGACTTGTGAAGTATTGCCATTTAGGTGTTGATAATTATCCAGCTTCAAAAACTCATGAAAGTATATTTGTTTCAGCAGTCGGCCTTAACTACTAATATCTTATCGAAATATCTGAGCTAATATTCATTTATGCTTAGGCACCGTATCTCGTGTCTATTGGGGCAGGCACAAGAGACATCTCTAGTGAAAAGGTGTTGCCGTATTAGAAAAGTAGTTGGTGCAGTTATTGAAGCAATATTATGTAAAAATAAGCGAGTGCACAGTATTTATACCCCGCCAAAAAATTTAGCGTGGTATTATGTAATGGTGCCGTCCGTCTGGTCGGGAGGGCGTGCAGGCAGCAGAGTGGTTTCCGGATGATAACTCCATTACCGTTTGTCGGATCGCATTGAAACTTCATAGAGTGGTTGGACTTGGTCTGGGGAAGAAAGCTATCGAAATCGACGATGATCCTAAATCCAAGATGGCCATCAGCTACCGGCGGCCATCTTGAAAATTGGTTTCCGGATGATAACTCCGTTACAGTTTATTAGATGGCCATGAAACTTCATAAAATGGTTGGACTAGGTCTGGTGGATAAACCCATCGAAATTGATAATGATCCAAAATCCAAGATGGCCGCCAGCCACTGGCGGCCATCTTGAAAATTGGTTT
The DNA here is from genome assembly GCA_034401795.1 of Chaetoderma sp. LZ-2023a. Classification (NCBI taxonomy): domain Eukaryota; kingdom Metazoa; phylum Mollusca; class Caudofoveata; order Chaetodermatida; family Chaetodermatidae; genus Chaetoderma; species Chaetoderma sp. LZ-2023a. The sequence goes on along the minus strand of CM067366.1, from coordinate 13,776,235 downwards.
CCGGATGATAACTCTGTTACCGTTTATCGGATCGCTTTGACACTTCATAGGGTAGTTGGACTAGGTCTGGAGAAGAAACTTATCGAAATCGAGGATGATCCGAAATCCAAGATGGCCGCCAGCCACCAGCGGCCGTCTTGAAAATTGGTTTCCAGATGAAAACTCCATTACCGTTTATCGGATCGCTTTGAAACTTCATAGAGTGGTTGGACTAGGTCTGGGGAAGAAACCTATCGAAATCGAGGATGATCCGAAATCCCAGATGGCCGCCAGCCACCAGCGGCCATCTTGAAAATTGGTTTCCGGATGATAACTCTGTTACCATTTATCGGATCACTTTGAAACTTTATAGGGTGGTTGGACTACATGTGGAAAAGAAACCTATCGAAATTGACAATGATGCGAAATTCAAGATGTCCGCCAGCCACTATCTTGAAAATTGGTTTCCGTATGATAGCTCTGTTCCCGTTTATCGGATCGTTTTGAAACGTCATAGGGTGGTTTAACTAGGTCTGGAGAAGAAACCTATCGAAATTGACGATGATCCGAACTCCAAGATGGCCGTCAGCCACGGGCTGCCATCTTGAAAGTTGGTTTCTGGATGATGGTAGTTGGAATATGTCTGTTGAAGAAACTTATCGAAATTTATTATAATCCGAAATCCAATATGGCCGCGAGTCAGGGGCAGCCATTTTGAAAATTGGTTTCTGGACGATACCTCCTTGACCGTATAATGGATCGCTTTGACACTACACAAGGTTGACTGGTCTGTGTCTGAAGAAGAAATAAATATTTTCTGAAAGCTCTCATTCATTGGTTTGTCATCATGGCGGGGTATTATGCGGCGTTTGCGGAGCTCTTGTTATATTTAATAAGTAACTTAACCTAAGTAAATATTAAAAAACGGGTTTAAAGTACAGCACTCTCCATAGTACAATTCTATACAGATAAGCAAAGAGGGCTAATGGCCCCACAACTAGATGTGCCTACTTATAATCAGTGCTAGAAATCATCAGTGCAGGAACTAGAAAAAGCACAATATAGTTGACGTCTATTAGTCATCAGCACAGAGAATGTTCAGGAGACGTGCAGAACTCACTATGAAGTTGGCGCCTATTAGTTACCGGCGCAGAGAAGATTTAGGAGATATGCAGTCGGCGCCTTTTAGTCATTGGCGCCAATTAAGGTATTCTAGAACAGTTTATGATACAGTAGAATTTGCTGTAGTGGAGTCAGCACGGCGAAATATCCTGGTGTAGAAGTGAAAACGCCTCAGAAGATGAAGAGGCTGAGTCTATAGGTAGTGACGGCACAAGATGATCGGCGTCACTAGCTCAGGATTGGCTACGAAAGCAATATTCACAGTAAACACAGTAGTTCTAAACACTGAAAGATGGCACTAGATGCGTGCAGGTTTAAAATCAACACTTTTCGGCGTGGTCTGGACAGGTTTGGCGAGATAACAGAACGGACCAATCGTTTCACATGATGTCTAGGTTGTTATGGCGCCGCCCATAGAAGGTTCCTGCATTCTTTTCACTTGGAAAACGCAACGATTAACTTGGGTGCACCAATGTCCCTCATGCGATGGCTAGGGCAACCTTACATTTGAGTTATTTTATTTACTCCTAAACAGGGATTCCAAAATTGAGTTGGCACCATGTGACGAGGCTGGCCTCCGATCGCGGATATAGAAACGAAGGAAATTACGCAGGTGTAGATTGCCAGAATGGCTGAACTGCATAGTACTTTAACAGTCTCCGATAATGTTACCACATCGGACTACCCCCTCGTCCCAACTGAGGAATAGTGAAGTTATTGGTTTGGTTGGTGTCTATCGAGTCCCTGAATCCAGGTCCCATTCACGCCATTCTAGGCTGGTTTTATTTCAGTCTATTATTGGTAACTTCCCCAGTTGGTACCCATTTATAACCCTGGGTGGAGAGAGGCAACGAGGAGTGAGGGAGATTGCCCATGTTTCCAGTGATCGTCAGTTGGCTGAACAGAGACACGATCTCGGGGTCACTGGTTTCACAGCTCTGCTCGTTACCACCTGAGATACCGCCTCATCGCTTAGGAATAGTAAAGAAGTTGCTGGTTTGATTGGCGTCTATCGAGTCCCTGATTCCAGATCCCATTCACGCCAGATCTAGGCTGGTTTTATATCAGTCTATTATTGCTAACTTCCTACAGTCTTTACACTGGTACCCATTTATACACCTTGGGGGAGAGAGGCGACGATGAGTGAATGAGATTGCCTATGTTTCCACTGATTGCCCATCAGCTATAGCTGATCGCCTGACACTCGAGCAGGATTTGAACCCCACTCGGCTGATTACAAGTCAGCCACGCTAACACCATGGGCAATCATCTCCTCTCCTGAAGAATAGTAGCCGATACGACTCCTTATATACTATTTGGTGGCCAATCACAAGTCACCATTGCAGATTGAACTAATCAACGCACGGCCACATGGGGGGAAAGCAGGCTGAAAGCACGTGGCTGTCACGTCATGCTACGTTCACCCTTCATCCTGCTGGCACATGCGCGATGCTAGTCTACACTAACTTGTAAGAATTATATAACTAGATCTTAATTTACTGATATCTCAGCCATTCCTTGTCCGATTATGATTCTGTAAATGGATTCGTTTTTTCAACGAATCCAGGTCAAGATTCACACCCAAGACGTGTGAAGAAAAGGGCCTAGTATTATCGTTTTGAGAAATACAGGCGATTATGTACACAAAATATGCCATCTCCAACACTTTCTATGCAGCGTAGGTAAGCTATCTCTTAATGGCGCATATGCGTGATGCGCATTCTCCTGGACTCTGTTATTCCTTTCCCTCTTCAATGGCTATGCACACTGGCCCATAAGGTCACGGGGCATGTCGTTGGAGCATCTCAGTCTGGCCCATTCCATACTCAGCGTTAAGTGATCCACGCTACACCATTAGGCTGCGCCACTTTTACATCGGCCAAAGAGCCAAACACACAGCTGCTGTCACAAAACTACTTGTTATAAAAAGTTTGAGACGGTATGGGTGGCCTTGCTGATGACGTCAGCTTATTACCATATTTAGACCACGCCCCTTTAACGCCTTCACGACTCATTACACCAGATGGCACAAACAGTTGGCGATCATTGGTGTGGCTCTCGTGATTGGCCACGAGTGGACACGTGACCCCATCCCTAAGCCCTTCACAACTCATTATGATGGGTCAGGTGAGCCACTCCTACCCCTAAGGCCTTCATGACTCATTACACTGCTGGCCACATCCTTTTAACGCATTCATCACTCATTAGACCTGTTGTCACAAACGGTTGACTAGGATATGGGTGGCTTCTGCTGGCGACCCCAGTGGCGGCTCTCGTGATTAGCCACGAGGGGTCATGTGACCTTCCCCCAACCCCTAACACCTGCTGCTGGAAAAGGTTAGCAATGATACGGACTGCTTTTGCGGGCAATCCTTAGGATGGCTCTCCTGATTGGCCACTAGGGGTCACGTGACCTGATGATCCTCCCTAACAACTTCACGCCTCATTACGCATGTCAATCATCAAACAAAATGGCGACCCTTGGCTTGGTTTTGCTGATGGGCTGATGGGGGTCACTGGACACTGGCCACACACCCTACCACATTCGTACCTCATTACACCTGTCAATCGTTGGCACATCAAAGGATCTACATACCGAAAGGTGGCGAACGGATGGGAAGCTATTTAGTGATTGGCTAATACAGTGATGCCATCATCTAATTTGCATATTAGGCCACGCCCACATTATCATATATGGGCACGTGGACATGACCTAATTTTAATTGGGCCACGTCCTGTCATGAGTGCGTGACCTGGTTTTACATGGGCCACTTCCCATGCGCATATATATGGTCGTGTGGGCGTGCCCTAATATACCAACTAGATGAGGTCATCACTGTATGATCCGATCAGGAAAGCTGCCCATCTCGTCGCTCTTCTACTTAGATCATCTCCCTGCGGGGATCCGATTGATGTCTCAAACTCTGCAAATTTCATCACCTTGACATCTACTCTCAGCTCGGTGTCGGCAAGTAGTAGTCCCATTAGTCGCATCTCGTCTTCATTGCAACTGGTTGCGTCTAGTACATCTAGAAAGCCTATTTTGTTGAAATCCAAGTGATTGGACATGACTACTGGCACAACTGCGTCCACGTTTAAAGCAACCCGATCATGATGCAGTGAAGTCATAGATCCTGTCTCTGTGGCGTCATAGAGTACATTAGATAGGAAGCACAATTGACTGCAGATTGGCTGGGTAGCACGGCAAGTGTCCCTTGGCCTGCAGCATATATTGAGAAATGGTGCATAAATGTTTAATTTATTAGGTGCGTGACCGGTTTCGTGATAATATCACTTGCATGTTTGAATATTCCATTGCTCATTCATTAGGCGCTGACACACATCCGTTTTCCATGGCTTTGAGTATCTTCTGGTGTTTCAATTGTTGTTTGCACTGGCTTGTGGTCACATGAGAACATATGCAATGGTTCATCATCATGGTCAACTCACCTTTCCAGAGTACCCATCTATCATCTGACCTTGTATGAAGACATAATCAGCACAGCGCGTGTATGATGACGTCGCAATCATTACGTCACAAAGGGTTCCATATAGACCGTCACCAAATCTCATATACTCCGACACGTTGTATGAATTGTATCTCTTTGTAATCCTTTGCTGTTTAATAAACATGATGTTGAATATTTTGAAACTAATTTGACTGGGCGCTGTTGCTGCCTTAGGCAGCAACAGCACCCAGTCAAATTGGTTTCAAAATATTCAACAGCTTAACATAAATACTGAAATGATCGATTCATACTCCAAATTCTATTTTTGGAAATTTGCACGATTCACAGATTAACACATTCCATATACTATCATGGGTTTGTCTGTCTGTCGGTATTCTACACCAAACATTTCCTAGATAAAATGCACATGGGTTATACGACATATCACATCAGTTCAGGATGCTTTTAAAGCATGTGATTCGATCATATTTCCAAACGTCAAACAAGTGTTAAAAATAAGTGCCACCTTCCCTGATACAAGCTATGAGTGTGAGAGAAGCAATAGGACACTAAGGCTTCTAAACACTTATCTTCCTTCAACAATGGGACAGGAGCGTATGACATCGGGTATGACATCGCTTGCCCTTATGTACATTCATCACAACTTTGGCAGTAAACATGCTGGCATTATTACGTAATTTACTCTGAAGCAGCCGAGAAAGATTCTGCTTCCTAGTTTGTTTGTGCCTGCCTAATTAGCGGTGAATAACAGAGAGATAGTAGATCTAAATCCTTCTATAAAGGGAGTTGTCTCTTAGCTGTAGACAACTAAAATTGTTTGTTGATGTGATTAGTGTCTTGAGAAAAATCTATATGCACAGCACGAGAAATTTTATTTTTTTTGCCACTGAAATGGCTGACTTGATAACCAAGCTAGTTATTCCAGTGGCTAATTTAGCAACAATTTCATCATGCCCTGCAAACAGAAATCTATCATATGAGTCAATTACAATGTTTAAATATTTATATATCGTTTAAAGTATTGAATTTCAAATTGTTTATTGATGTGATTAGTCTCTTGCAGTGTTCATTTGCAGAGCAAGAGAAAATTATTCTTAGTAAATTTGCTATTTAAATGGCTAGCTTGCTAACTAAACTAGTCATTCCAGTGGTATATTTGAAAAATAATGTTCAATTGCTCTTCAGATGGACATTTGCATTTAAATGTATACATAGCTTAGCACGATTTTACCTATACAAATCTTAAAGATACAAATTTGCCTTTATATCTTGACTCAGAGTGCTATGTGATATCTATTTAATACAAGTAATAGTTCTTCAGACAATATATATATATATATATATATATATATATATATATACACACTTATGGTACTTTGTGGGACATTGTGTGTTTTGGTACTTTGTGGGATCTTTGCTTTCTCATAGGAATTTTGGCTTAAAATTCAGAATTAAGGTAGTTTTGATATCCGTAATAATAAATATAAAAAGAAGTATTGATTATACTTAAGTTTGTATAAAACCTTGTGGGTCACCGATTTTATGACTTTGTGGGATACTGACGCAAATGACCCACAAAGCACCCAAAGTAATATACAGTATATGACTTTGTGGGACACTACATAAAATGACCCATAAAGCACCGGGATGATCTGTTAATATAATACATGTAATATATGTTAGCAGCAGCAGTAGCTGCCACTGCTGCTGCTGCTGCCACGGTTGATGATGACTGCCACTGTTGGCGCTGCCGACACCGACCTTGCCAACAAGACACCCTACTGACATTGCCAAGCCTGATGCAGCCATTGATAACAATCTCAATTAAGCTAGCAAATAAAAAAAGTATTTGAAAGGTAAAAAATAAATAAATTATCTGATGCCTATAATGACGAATGTCATAAGTTAACTCGGGGTGTTGAAATTTGCAGACAGTTCAGAAAACGCGCAAGATATGTCATTGCGGTAACATAATGAATACACTAGCAGAGAAAGACAAATCAACATCATTACATTTCACTTTTCGCATTCAAATATTGTATACCTTAGCCCGTGGCAGCGTCCATTCAGTTGTTACAAAATTATACCTTAAGATAGAATCATAGAAAAGATAGCTATAAAAGGTAATTAATGTTCAAAAGGATACTGACAGCAATAAACTTATCTGAAACCATTCCAAGTAAAAGATGTGTTTAAGAAAGAAACATTATAAAATGCATAAAAGAAACAGTGTGAATATATTTCTGTGTAATGCTTTATAAAGAATTATCATGGAAAAGAAAATAGATAGTCATATTATGTATTACTAGTCAATACATTGTCATAACGTATATGTGAACAAACCATAAACAATCATGGACACTATCGTGGCTATAAGATCGAGCGACCAATTAACCGACTTATACTAGTTGCAAGTTGCAACCAAAATGTAAATGAAATAAGCCATACTAAAAATAAAAATAGGTTAATCGCCTAGTATACTAGAATATCAGCAGCATCATCATCATCATCGGCAGAAGCAACAGAAGCAGTAATTGATAGGAAGCTCAATTAAGATAGCAAATGAAAAAGAATTTGAAAGATAAAAATAAATACATTACCTAATATCTATTGTGAAGAATGTTTTACAAGTTAACTCAGGATGTTGACACTTGTTGAAAGCACAGAAAACATAATGAGCTATATCATTGCTGTATCATAATGAATACAATATCAGACAAAGACATATCAACATCATTACATTTCAGTTTTAACATTCAGATCGTTTGTACCTCAGAAGCTGGCAGAGTCCACCCAGCTGTCATTAAATGCATGCCTTGAGATAGGAAAGACAACTATATATATTTAAAATAATACTGGCAGCAACAAACATAGCATGAACCATTCCGTTATTAAAATATGTATATAAATAATGCATACAGGAAATAGCAATATGAATATGTCATTGCAATGCTTTATGAAGAATGATCATGGAAAAAAGAAAACAGATAGCCTTATTATATACACGTAGTTAGTCACGTTAAAACAGGTGGGGCCTCTGTAGTGCAGATTACATGCATTGACATATATAACAAAAAGGGCAATCAAATAAAGAGGTAAATATGATTAGAAACATAATACGAAAAAAATTTAAAATGATTTAAAATCAAAAAAATAATATTTAATGTTTAAAAGCAATTTATTTTTATAATAACACTAGTTCTCTATTGCTCGAATACTATCTGTTGTGATGGGTTGAAAACCTTGTATGCGAGATCAAAATCTACTCAGTATCCTTGATCTGTAATCGCTTGATGGGCTTATCCCTCCCAGCCATGTACGAAGCACTACTCCTAGTTAAATAACTAGTAGAACTCACTGATTTTTAAAGTCAAGCCACTGAATAGTAAATAATGTTCTATCCTCTAGGCATTGATACTGTTTGTTGTCGGAAACAGTTGGATAGTAGGCTAGTCCAGTAGGCAGGCTAGTAGGGCGTGCCGGTTACTAGGATATTAGGCTAGGCCAGTAGGCAGGATAGTAGGCTAGGCAAGTCGGCATGCTACTAGGTTAGGATCAGTCGGCAGGCTAGTAGAATAAACTAGCAGTCTGGACTAGAAGTCTAGGCTAGTGGATTAAGGTAG
>CM067366.1:13705930-13767541 GCA_034401795.1 Chaetoderma sp. LZ-2023a | reverse complement strand
CCCATAATACCCTGGGAGCGACGCCATTTTAGGAGGGGCTAATTTAACATTACGAGCAATGGGCCGCGAAATCTTAATTACATTTTCTTTACTATCTTGCAAAATTCATTTGGGATTTTATGTTTTCTGATACCGGGCGGAGTTTTTACAGATTTTCAGATACAGGATTTTATGGTTTGAGCTTCATAGAAAATGTAAACAATGCGTTAATATGGCTAGTACTCTTTAGCATGTAGTAAAGTTGCCCCAACTTTAATGGCGGCCGATCACAAAATGCCCGGATGTGCGAAACTATGAATCAGAAAACTTCAAATCATGAGTGAATTTTGCAAGACATTAAAGAAAATGTAATTACGGTTTTACGGCCTATTGCCCGTAATGGTAAATTAGCCCCTCCGGAAATGGTGTCTCTCCCAGGGTTTTAAGGGAAGTTTTATTGTGATGACGTCATCGCGATTCTATGAATTATGGTTTTACGGCCCATTGCTCATAATTTTAAATTAGCCCCTCCAAAAATGGCGTCGCTCCCAGAGTATTATGGGAAATTTGATTGTGATGACTCATCGCGATTCTATGATATTCATATCGAAAATTCGTTTGTCCGAGTTCTGTAACACTCTTTTTTTGACCTCGCATAGAGTCAATCATGACGTCATAGTCATGCCACGCCGACGACGTTGATAACGCAAGTTATGGGCCTTTACCGTTGCAATACCGGGCCGTCCAGAACATGCATTATCACGAGTGTTATTCTGCTAAACTCGCGCTAGCGAGTTCAACCCGACACTAATGTTGACAATACTAGTCCAATCGAAAAGCGCTCTCGCTAGACCCGTTCCTGATAAGGGAGGTAACTCCCTGAAATACATTTATGCAGGCTTCTGATTAAAAAACTGTTGTTTCCATGCTTATCAACAAGATGTAAAACAAGCTTAGAATTTTATAAATGAACTCACATCTTTTGATAATATTTTATGTAATTATCAAGAATTAATGTGGTCATACAAGTTCTTATCAAATATATCATAAGGGAAATAGCTCCTCCCATTCTAAACAATAATTGGTTGGCTTAAAATAGTTTTATGAATTAATTTGTTTTAGCTTACCTGTATATTAATTTATACTTGTATATTAATTGTACGATATTTTTTTAATTCTTTGCTACAAAGAATATATAAAATTTATAAACTTCAGAAGGAATGCAAAGTCCGGTAAAATTAAGTCAAGAATGAAAATTAGGCTGACGTTGAAACAGATATAGTAGTGAGATGAAAATAAAAGTAATGCTATTGTAGAGAACTAGCTTGCTTCTATCCTATTTCATATTAGGTTTATTGTATTGATAGATAGTGAGCGTATTCTATGAGGTAATATTGTTGCTATCACGAATACTGGTAACTTGTAGTCATTTTATTAATTCTAGGTTGGCATGCAAATTCACTAGTTAGCATCATTATAAATATCTAAATCTGTATAATATAGCATTTAATTTCATATTTTAGGCATATTATGTCCAGATATAGACATGGTGTTTATGGCAGTTGTGAGCGGTTTCGGTACAGCTCGGGTCAAGTTCGACTCCTAACCTATAGCTAACTAGAGTACCGGTTGAACTTCAAATAGTTAACTAGCTAGTCAACTATAGTCAACCGAGCACCCGACCTCGGTTCAGATGGTTAGTCCGATATTTGCGTAAGTTTCAAAATGGCTGACACCGATCGTTTGCCACGAATAAATGCATATAAAAGTGTAAATATTTCACTAAATAACTTAGGTCTGATGAAATTATGCTTTCGCATTGGATGTCGATATTCCCAAGCCCATATTCCTTCCCACTTTATGCCATATGGGAGCTTTTTGACATCTTAGCGGACAAAAATAACCCATTTTCGTAGCTCATTAAAACAGACGACAGAAAGGGTTAATAGAGACTGGTAACCGGCTTCAAATTTTCTGCAATACTAATTGAATAGGGAACCAGGTACCAGCAAACTAAAGTCGACTAAAATCAAGTTCGACTGGGCATAGCAACTGCGCATGATCAGTAAACCATGAAACTGACTAGTTAGCGAGTCGAACTTTACCTCGGTTGCGCGGTTCATACCCATTCGGTTGTGTAGGGATGAGTGGTTTCAGCGCGCGCAACCAACCGCCTCAAACGACCAGCTTTTTGAAGTGATTTTAATTAATTGAGGGAAGTTAGGCCACTTTATCTATTTGAAACTTGATATTAGTCCTTTGTGACTGTTACTGGCCCTTTTAAATGATTTTAATTGTCCATTTTAGAACTTTTGTAATATTTACGGGCACTATGTTTTCTACGTCACAATGGTCCAAAGTTAACAAAAAGGGGTGTTTTCGTGCGGTTCGTGGTCCGTACCTGTTAGGACCGTGGAGCGCTAACCTCGTAAAAACATTAGCAGAAATTAATCTTCCAAAATATACTAAGTTCAACAAAGTAAATGATATGGGTATATCAGAATAAATTTGACTACTAAGTTTATTTCCTCCCAGACACTAGGATTACTTTGTTTACATTGGGATTTCGGTAACGTTTGTCGGCTGATCGAACGTCATTAACTTTTGACAGCTGTCAAACTCCGCTCGATACAAATTGGTCTTAGACCATTTTTGCGGATTGCCATTTCTCAAATTGTCTGGAGCAGAGCATTGCTATTTCCTTTATTTATGTATTTAACCATGTCTATCGAGGAGTTCTAACTATTGATACTGTGTACATAAAGCCGTATCGACTATTGGAGATGTTGTCATAAAAGTTGCAACATGATCTAGAAACGAAGAGATAACTACATAATAAATAACATATTTATTTTACCCAACTGTTGTCAAATGTCGATAGTAAACTCCTATGCATCGTGCATCGGAGTATCCTCTAGTTTGTCCCGATGAGTTCCTGGAAGGATACCCTGATAACGCAGCTTACTGGGCCGATGCTGGGCCGATACCGGGCCGATACAGTATCGGCGGGGTATCGGCCCAGCATCGGCTCAGTAAGCTGAGTTATCTGGGTAGTAGCCGGCCGTAGGCCTAATGCCATGCTACCTTGTTAACCCTTTCTTCCTGGAGGCCGTGGATGTCACTTAGTATTCATTCATTCATTCATTCATTCATTCATTCATTCATTCATTCATTCATTCATTCATTCATTCATCCATCCATCCAGTCATTCATCCATACATGATACACACCCTGGAATCGACAAGCATTCACGGATCTACTTCTAACTCTCCTGCTGTCATCAGTTAACCCTTTCTGCCCGGAGGCCGTGGTTATCTACATCCAAGCCGCCATACATTCCAACACGCACACATTCCATAATCACACGCTACTTCTCGTACTTCTGCTTTCTCGTTCATCCATTCATTCGTTCATTCATTCATTCATTCATTCATTAAATTCTACATTCATTCATCTATTCATCCACGCACGCATATAATACCCAGTCTCTGCTCAGATCGCAATACATCACACTTACTACTTCTTCTTCTTCTTCTTCTTCTTCTTCTTCTTCTTCTTCTTCTACTGCTGTTATCCCTCTTTACCAGTGGAACCAGAAAATTCAGGTGCATACTAACTCGGTTGTAATGAACACAACGAGACAACTGGGATAGTGTTACCAGGATTCGGATTGGATATAACAAATACTAGACGTTGAGAGCACCATAGCTTGGCTTCAAGCTACGGGTAGCTGGTTATTGCAGAGCTGATATCCGCTGTTAGTGCTCAGGTTTAATGCCGCGCCTGTTCGGCTGAACCAGGGTCGCTACACTATCAAATCAAGGCGAAATAAATTAAACTAATTGGCATGTGAATAAATAGATCAAGAAACGGGAAAAATTGAACGGAAGATTTAGTGTATGTAAAGAAAATATCCTGAGATTAGAACTTAGAATCATAACCTGTTGCTGTTGAAATAATAAGATGGGTGCGAGTGTCGATATTTATGGCACATGCCTTTGAATTTTCGTGCACCCATCCCATTACCACATAAACACCGACTTATAGACGGATATAGGCCTACTTTATTGGCTTTTATGCCATTACAATGTGGAACTGATGGTATCCGGCAATCCCGGGATTTGCGTTTCGTGGCTGCCGAGCTAGCTGATTCCCGCCGTTTCCACGGACGCCCGGCAGTCGTACCTTGGAACCTGAAACGCGTGTACCTGCCGCCGGTTCCGTATGCGATTCAAGACCCTTGTTGGGTGAGTAACCTTTTATATGTAGCTAAGTTACTACAAATGTTGTCAGGAGGCGAACTGGCGGTATCCTGCAATCCTGGCATTTGCGTTTCGCGGCTGCCGGGCTAGCTGATTCCCGCCGTTTCTACGGACGCCCGACAGTCGTACCTTGGAACCTGAAACGCGTGCACCTGCCGCCGGATCCGTGTGCGATCCAAGACCCCTGTTGGGTGAGTAACCTTTTATATGTAGCTAAGTTACTACAAATGGTGTCAGGAGTACTTTGGGCCCTAAATTAAAAATTATAGTTAGTTATTTCTAAATTCTACTCACGATTTTGCTGTTAAGAAGAGATAGAATTCTCGGAAATATAAGGACTACTCCAGCCGTGCCCGAACGTCAATTTGACAGACTCTGGCCGCCATTTTGAATTTGTTAGTAGTTTTTTATTTTAACAATCACGGATGGTAGGTGAGTTATAGTTAAATATATATTATTTATTTATATTATAGCATGAAAATATACATATCTCATATACGTCATAGATTCAAGATTTAATGCTATTTATTTGAACTGTAAAGAATCAAGGTATATTTTCGTGCTGCTTCTATGTCAGTATTCCGTGGAATGACAACCCTATAGTTTCTGGATTGTTATTCATAGTTGTCTCAGTGTCATACGTAGGAAACCGCGATTCTGAGCTGTAGTTTCACCGTCAGATTTTTTACATTTCTTTGTACTTTAATTACAGTTCAATTTCGTTGTTTATTTAAAAATTGTTTGAAATAAAGAAGTGATATAAATCACTGTTGTTGTTGTTGTTGTTATTATTATTATTATTATTATTATTATTATCATTATTATTAACTTTTTGAACATTGGAGGGTAATCTCCCTTCTAATCAACAAATATGTTTCAATTGTAGTATTAGGTTTACTAATTACTCTGAACATTATTTGTTTTTTCTTGTTATTATTAATTTAAAAGTCCATTATCACATTGCTAGCTACGTTGTTAAAACACTACTCAGCATATGCCTTCTTCTCAAGTTAAATCTGAGGAGTTTTTGGCTCGCACCCAGTTTTCTGTGGATCAGTCCTTTACCCACATGGCAATTTTGTTGGGTACAAGTAAAGGTTTCATTTTGAAAAGGGCTGATCAAACTGGTTTTGTTGAGTATTGGTGTAAAAGCGGTGTTACTACACAATACCTGGTTAATATTTTGCAGTCGGGAATAGCCAACGCCGTTCGGAAATTTCACCGTATCATTTTCTATATCTGGGCCGGAACCTGCGATCTTACCATGAAACGAGGCGACGGTTTTTCTATTTAAGGACGGCCGGTAGACCACATTTGCCAACACTATTACCGTGCTATAGACATAGTAAAGCGCTACGGACAAACGGTGAAGTTTATCGATATCCCGGCGTATTCTCTGGTCCTGTATAATGAGCAACTGCACCATTTGAATCCCTGTTTCTTCAATGACCAAGAGCTGCAACTGCATGACCAACTCTCTCTCCTAGGATTGAGAAAATCAATGCAGATATCGGTGTACACACCCATCAAATGCAGTGTAGAGTTAATACTCTGTAAACAGTCTAGTGCACGTAAACGCGTCCGTTATCATTATACTTTCGAGTTTCTAAAGGACAGCTTGCATGCAGGTTCGCTACTGAATCTGGTCTGGCTTCGGAAAATTCATTTAGACGTTCTCCGGAGTTGCACCACCATCACTACTCAGTGGGTTGTGTTTTTCAGTAAGCATACGCTCACAACTTATTTCAGTGAGCGATATTACTTCTTTTAACGAATGTTAATTCCACTTCCCTGGTATAAATCAACAAGTGACCCATAATGCTGAAACCTTTGTGTATTAATACTACAACCGTAGAGGAACATAGTACACTCCATAATATTGGTAAAATTCGAGCTGCTGGCATAGTGAGTTTCCGTGAGTCCAGAGGACGTTCCATATCTCTGACCGAGATTTAAGGCAGATCCTGATCTACCTGCCACAGCTACTGTCCTTGAACGATTGCTCCATGCTGGGGACATCGTATTTGACATCGATGATGAAGGTGCTGTTGGTGGGATCGACTCGCACCCAAGGGAAGAATCCCTGGAAGAGCAAGTAGCTAGACTGAACATGGAACTGCTAGCTCAACGTATGAAGTATAAGGCACTCCATAACTCTACTGATCGACAAAGGAGTGAACATACCCTAGTTGATAACCTGGCACCTAGGGGGTATATACTCCTAGAGAACCTAAGAGAGAGTCGAGATCAGTTTCTCACCATGACACTAGGAAGTCATCACCAGTTCGTAGAGCCTACTCGAATGGCTCCTCGTGCAATGACTCTAGAATGTCATCACCAGGTCGTAGAAGCTACTCTGATGGTCCTCCTCCACATAAAATGTCAAGTTTTGATGGAAAATGTGAGTGGAAACCATTTTTCATACAATTTGAGCATACTGCTTCAAGGTATCGTTGATCTGATACATATAAATTAGACATGCTCATCTCAGCTTTAAGGGACCAGGCCTTAAAGTTTTACTGCATCTGTTCTGGGCAAGTCCAGAATGATTATGTCAGTTTATGCGACAAATTAAGGTTGCGATTCGGGAAGAAAGATCTGCTGCACATCATCAGGGAGAAAATGCAAGATATTCGATAAGAGGGCAACTCTTTAGAAGAATTTGCAGATAGCATTCAGGAGCTCACTTTAGATGGCTACCCTGATGCCTCAGAGAGTTTGGGCAAGACGATTGCCATTGATGCATTCCTACGGGGTGTTGAGCATAAACGAGCAGCTCTCATAGCTATGGATAAAGATCCAAGCACCCTGGAGGAGGCTGTGCAAATGGGCAATGCCACTATCCATGATCAAAGATTGAGCATGGGTTCTAGAAGACCTGCGGTTCGAAAGGTCCCTTTTCCAGATGATGCTTCTGGTTTGATGGAGGCAGATAATCCTGAGCAGTTGAGATGCATAACAGGACCTAGCAGGATTAATAAATTAGAGAAAGACGTCGAAGGACTTAGGAAGGATATGGCAGAGATGAAGGTGGATGTTGCTAAGATTTTGAATCTTATATCTGGTCAATTCGTTCGAGGCCGTTCTCCTCCAAGAGGGAAGGTCGTTTCATCGCGTTCCCCTTCTCCTCCTCTCAGATCGGGGAAGTGCTTTAATTGCAATTTAGAGGGCCATTTTCCCCGTGAGTGTCCGGTGCCAAGGCGTACATGGTCGCCATCACCTTCTGCTTCACCGAGATCTTCGCCTGTGCAATCATATGATGTGTGCATGTATGAGTTTAACCATGACCCAATGACGTTAGTCATTCCCATTAAGGTAAATGGTGTTTCAGTTAATGCAGTAGTGGACACTGTGGCACAAGTGACTGTAATTGGCAAGAACTTTGCAAAGAAATTACCCTGACCTTTAAAAAGCTGGACTCTATTTCATTGAAAGGTGCAGGTAGAGACAATATTATCCCTGCAGAAACTGTTGAGCCAGTCACAATTGCATTAGGCTCTATGATGTTCAACTAGTCAGTCCTTCTTGCCAATATTAATGATCCAATTATATTAGGCCTGTATTTCTTGAAGGCACACAAGGCCACCATTGATCTGACTAGACTGTGTCTGACAATTAATGGAGAATCGACTCAAGCATCAATGTTGAGAGCTCATGGGAAGGAAGCCCAAGTAGCTCGGGTAACATTGAAGCAGAAAGTGGTCGTTGGCCCTCTTGAGGCGTGCAGACCATAGGTGTTCTGGATAGGGAGGTACAGAATGATGTTGTGCTCCAGCCCTCGTCTAAACTGGATGGTCTGGTAATGCCTCATACAGTGGCCACTGCCAAAGATTCTCAGATTTCTGTTTTGTTAAGGAACCTGTCGGCCCAATATATTACACTGGAAGAAGACCACAACCGTGGTATTGTCAGAGAAATTGAGGAGGTTTTAGATGCTGGAACATGATTTCAACTTGCTGGTAACCCCATAAACCAGGACAGTTTACAGACTTCTAAAGCCACTGAGGTGGACATCCCTGCGTTCTTACAGGATCTGTATGAGAGGATGATATCAGGTTTATCGGAGATGCAGTCTTTGCAAGTTAAATCCATGTTAATCGAGTATCAGGATGCATTTACAAAAAGATGATCTTGATCTAGGTGTGTTCAATGGGATAAGGCATAAGGTTAACACAGGTAATGCACAACCTGTTCGTTCTAAACTTAGATGAACTCCTCTTGGTTTTGAGAATGAGGAAGAGAAACACCTTACGGAAATGTTAGAGAAAGGTATCATAGTCCGTCAAAATCTGAGTGGTCGTCAGCCCCGGTATTAGTTCGTAAGAAAGACGGTACTGTGTGGTATTGCGTCGATTTTCGAGCTCTGAACAGTCTAACTTGCAAAGACCTTTACCCCCTACCAAATATTGAGACATGTCTGGATGCGTCTTTGGGGTGCTAAATTCATTAGTACACTTGATATGGCAGCTGAGTATCGGGAGGTCGAGGTTGACTCAAAGGGCTACCACAAGCTCGCATTTATCACAAGATATGGGCTCTTCGAATTTGTCCAGATGTCATTTGGTACGTGCAACAGCCCGGCTACCTTTCTGAGGGTCGTTCAGCTGGGGTTGCAAGGTCTTAACTGGTGCGAGTGTTTTGCGTATTTAGATGATGTAGTAGTGACAGGGACTGACTTTGACAGTCATATGACCAACTTGAAGGCTGTTCTTTCCTGATTCCTGTCACACAACCTTAAATTAAAACCTAAGAAGTGTAATTTATTCCGTACAGAACTCTGTTTCTTAGGTAAGTTGGTGGGTGATAAGGGAATCGCTGTTAGGCCAAACAGTATGGAAAGCATCGCTAATTGGTCTGTTCCTAAGACCAGGAAAGTGTTGGAATCTTTCCTAGGGTTCATGAATTACCACCGAGAGCACATACAGGGTTTTGCTGGTATTTATGTTCCTCTCTCTGCACGTACCAGTTCCAAAGTAGAGTACGAATGGACTCTAGAGCATCAGGTAGCTTTTGAAACACTTCAGGGTGCTATGGCCAACCCGACAGTGTTAGGTTATCCAAAACCGGATGGTACCTTCACACTGGATACTGATGCTTCAGATGCTGCTATTGGTGCAGAGCTATCCCAAATTCAAAATGGGAAAGAGGTGCTTATTGGTTTTGCGAGCCGAACGTTGACACCGGCTCAGCATAAATATTGCGTCACACGCAAGGTGTTGCTAGCCGTGATAGCATTTAATAGGCAGTACTGTATGTACTTGATAGGACGGTCATTTTTTGTGCGGACTGACCATCACAGTCTCACTTGGCTGCTCAGTTTCAAGTACATCGAAGGAAAACTAGCCAGATGGCTAGAAGAACTGTCCCAATACAATAGGGTGATGCAGTACAGGCCTGGTAAACAGCACTCTGATGCTGATGGCCTACCACAAGTTCCAAGTGATTCGTCACCTTGCCACTATTATAAAGCTGGCCAATCTCTTAGTTCATTACCATGTGGTGGGTGCAAATATTGTACCAAGCTTCAGCAGCAATGGTCTCAATTTGAACAAGATGTCGATGATGTAATTCCTTTGGCTTTTCAAACCATAAGGGCCCTTCAACTGAGTAATAAAGACCTAGCAGACGGTGACACAGACAGCGACGATCCAGACGGACTGCTGGATGGTGCCCCCAAAATAGACCAGGTTATTGGAAGGTCAAACTGGTTAGACGCATACTCTTTGGAAGATCTAAGGAAGCGTCAGTTGGAGGATCCTGATCTGAAGATGGTTGTATCATGGATTGAGCGGCTACACACACCTTCTGACGTGGAGCTATATTTAGCTAGTCCAGCTGTCATGTTTTGGTGGGCTCGTTGTGATCAATTGATTTTTGTCGATAGCATTTTGCACTATCTCTGGGTAGAAGCAAACATCACACGGAATCTACTGGTAGGCCCAAAGTCCCCCCAGAACCTGGTTTTGGAAAATTGTCATGATTCCAAGCTTGCCAGTCACATGGGTGAGCAGAAAACATTAGAGAGCGTAAAGGCTAAAAATATTTGGCACGGATACTCTCATGATGTGGTGGCATCTGTGAAATCCTGTCGGATTTGTAGCTGTAGCAAAAAAGCTTCCATCCGACCTAGAGCCACTCTAGGCGAGTTCCATGCTGGTTTTCCCTTGGAATGGGTACATATGGACATTTTGGGCTCCTTTATCACATCTGCACTGGGTAATAGATATGTGTTGAAGATCATAGATCAGTTCACTAAATGGGTTGAGTGGTATGCGCTCCCTCACCAAGGGGCAGAACTGGTAGCTAAAACGTATGTGGGGCGCTTTGTCACCACATTTGTCTGTTCATATTTCTTACACACCGACCAGGGTCGTAACTTTGAGAGCAACTTATTTATGGGTCTGTGCCATCTACTGGAGATTTCAAAAACACGCACCACAGCTTATAGACCATGTTCGAATGGACAGATAGAACGTATACACCATACCGTCTTGCAGTGTATATGGTGTTACCTGCAAGAGCATGACAGACAGAAAGATTGGGACAAGCGTATTCGTTTCATCGCTGGAGCTATACGATCTACTATAAGCCGACGGATGGGTTATACTCCCAACATAATGGTGCATGGTCGAGAAGTGCTACAGCCTATTGACATAATGTGCAAATGCCCTGTGTCTGCGACTACAGAGAATGGGCTTCAGATGCCAGTGACATCGTCCAACAGTTACAGCAAACGTTGCACGAAACTCATGAGATAGCACTGGATGACTTTAAAATGGCTCAGAAGCGCCAGAAAAGAGAGTATAATCTACGTTTGCATGAGCGTGCCTATCATGTTGGTGATGCAATTTGTCTTGCTAATTCTGCAACTAAGATAGGCCAGTCCAGTAAACTACAACCTCCTTGGACTGGTCCATTTATTATTTATAAAAAGTTGTCAGAAGCACTATTTGGTATCAAAAACCAACGCCGGGAACTAGTTGTTCACCATGATAGATTAAAGCTGCTATCTGGATATTGCGAATGAGACGTGCTATTAGCTCTGAAGATCATGGTGATGATGATGACTTATTATTCCCTAATAATGGCCGTATGTTATCTGATGATAACCATGTATCCATTTTGGGAGAGGATCTGGAGGAAACCATTCCATATGGTATTGATCCATCCTCATCAACTCTGCATGATGATCTAGATGCTGTTTTGACAGATGACCTGGATTTCGACTCTGTTTTACCCATCCCACAAACACAGAATCACTCTCCTAGGTGCATGAGGTGTCAGGTTCGAGGAGAAATACATTACACTTCCCCTAGGCGCATGAGGTGTCAGGTCCGAGGGGAAACACATCACACATCTCCTAGAGATGACCAGCTCCAAACTCACACCATTCAGAGTCGAACAGGAAGAAGGCTGTGCCGTCTTCTCAACAGGTTCCTAGATTATGAAATGTATTAGGATGCTCCTTAAGCAATCCTGAGTTAGACTATGTAAGTCTCATGGACCCTACTTGTCCACCCCATATCTGTTCCTCTGGTTTCGTCTTATTTTGGATTCATTTGGTCATGGTACTGTTGCAGACTGCAGTTAGCTTTTCCTTCGTAGTACAGTACTACAATAGTAGTGTGATAATGTACGATGGTAACAGTAATTCAACATTAAAGAATTACTGTAACCAAGATGGTATGAAATTATAATTTCAGATTTTAATATTCTGCATGACACTGAAGACATTCAACTTGTCCAGAAAACATTTTTAATCATTGGTTTATTCTCCGTTTCTATCTTAGCTTTAGTTTCAGCAACAGCAAAATCGTGATGTTCTATTTTTGTAAATTTTTGGGAAACTCTAAATTAGTTGGACACATAAGCACATAGTGGCTTCTTCCAGCAATAATACTGCTTGAGATGCCAAAAATCCAAGAGGTATGACTCACAGAACGCGTTATTATAATTACGTGTTTTTCAAATGGAGTGTGAATAATTGCGTGTAATAATGCATGATTATATTTACGCATTTCTTGAACAGCGCATAGATAATTATGCATTACAAGATGCGTTGTCAAATGATGCGTAAATTGTTACGCATTGTATGGTTAATTTTATTTATTGTTCGTCATGATGCATGGTCATAATAATGTTTTCAATTTGTGTATATGGCAAATCCATATACACACTTTGTATAATAAGTATATGCATCCTATGTTGTGAGGCAAACTTATCTATGTATAGTGAAATTTAGTTTAGGTTGGCTACACTATGTCAGTTGTACATTTGTCAACTCAGATATTTTATAGGGTAGCTTAAATGCATATATATATATATATATATATATATATATATATATATATATATATATATATATATATATATATACACACACTTATGGTACTTTGTGGGACATTGTGTGTTTTGGTACTTTGTGGGATCTTTGCTTTCTCATAGGAATTTTGGCTTAAAATTCAGAATTAAGGTAGTTTTGATATCCGTAATAAAAAATATAAAAAGAAGTATTGATTATACTTAAGTTTGTATAAAACCTTGTGGGTCACCGATTTTATGACTTTGTGGGATACTGACGCAAATGACCCACAAAGCACCCAAAGTAATATACAGTATATGACTTTGTGGGACACTACATAAAATGACCCATAAAGCACCGGGATGATCTGTTAATATAATACATGTAATATATGTTAGCAGCAGCAGTAGCTGCCACTGCTGCTGCTGCTGCCACGGTTGATGATGACTGCCACTGTTGGCGCTGCCGACACCGACCTTGCCAACAAGACACCCTACTGACATTGCCAAGCCTGATGCAGCCATTGATAACAATCTCAATTAAGCTAGCAAATAAAAAAAGTATTTGAAAGGTAAAAAATAAATAAATTATCTGATGCCTATAATGACGAATGTCATAAGTTAACTCGGGGTGTTGAAATTTGCAGACAGTTCAGAAAACGCGCAAGATATGTCATTGCGGTAACATAATGAATACACTAGCAGAGAAAGACAAATCAACATCATTACATTTCACTTTTCGCATTCAAATATTGTATACCTTAGCCCGTGGCAGCGTCCATTCAGTTGTTACAAAATTATACCTTAAGATAGAATCATAGAAAAGATAGCTATAAAAGGTAATTAATGTTCAAAAGGATACTGACAGCAATAAACTTATCTGAAACCATTCCAAGTAAAAGATGTGTTTAAGAAAGAAACATTATAAAATGCATAAAAGAAACAGTGTGAATATATTTCTGTGTAATGCTTTATAAAGAATTATCATGGAAAAGAAAATAGATAGTCATATTATGTATTACTAGTCAATACATTGTCATAACGTATATGTGAACAAACCATAAACAATCATGGACACTATCGTGGCTATAAGATCGAGCGACCAATTAACCGACTTATACTAGTTGCAAGTTGCAACCAAAATGTAAATGAAATAAGCCATACTAAAAATAAAAATAGGTTAATCGCCTAGTATACTAGAATATCAGCAGCATCATCATCATCATCGGCAGAAGCAACAGAAGCAGTAATTGATAGGAAGCTCAATTAAGATAGCAAATGAAAAAGAATTTGAAAGATAAAAATAAATACATTACCTAATATCTATTGTGAAGAATGTTTTACAAGTTAACTCAGGATGTTGACACTTGTTGAAAGCACAGAAAACATAATGAGCTATATCATTGCTGTATCATAATGAATACAATATCAGACAAAGACATATCAACATCATTACATTTCAGTTTTAACATTCAGATCGTTTGTACCTCAGAAGCTGGCAGAGTCCACCCAGCTGTCATTAAATGCATGCCTTGAGATAGGAAAGACAACTATGGATCGAAATTAATATTTAAAATAATACTGGCAGCAACAAACATAGCATGAACCATTCCGTTATTAAAATATGTATATAAATAATGCATACAGGAAATAGCAATATGAATATGTCATTGCAATGCTTTATGAAGAATGATCATGGAAAAAAGAAAACAGATAGCCTTATTATATACACGTAGTTAGTCACGTTAAAACAGGTGGGGCCTCTGTAGTGCAGATTACATGCATTGACATATATAACAAAAAGGGCAATCAAATAAAGAGGTAAATATGATTAGAAACATAATACGAAAAAAATTTAAAATGATTTAAAATCAAAAAAATAATATTTAATGTTTAAAAGCAATTTATTTTTATAATAACACTAGTTCTCTATTGCTCGAATACTATCTGTTGTGATGGGTTGAAAACCTTGTATGCGAGATCAAAATCTACTCAGTATCCTTGATCTGTAATCGCTTGATGGGCTTATCCCTCCCAGCCATGTACGAAGCACTACTCCTAGTTAAATAACTAGTAGAACTCACTGATTTTTAAAGTCAAGCCACTGAATAGTAAATAATGTTCTATCCTCTAGGCATTGATACTGTTTGTTGTCGGAAACAGTTGGATAGTAGGCTAGTCCAGTAGGCAGGCTAGTAGGGCGTGCCGGTTACTAGGATATTAGGCTAGGCCAGTAGGCAGGATAGTAGGCTAGGCAAGTCGGCATGCTACTAGGTTAGGATCAGTCGGCAGGCTAGTAGAATAAACTAGCAGTCTGGACTAGAAGTCTAGGCTAGTGGATTAAGGTAGAAGTTTAGGCTAGTGCACTAGGCTAGAAGACTATGCTAGTAGCCTAGATAGATTATGTTAGTAGGCTAGTAGACTTGGCAAGACATCTAGACAAGAAATATAGGCTAGTTGGCTAGTATACGAGGGTAGAAGTGCGTGGTAGAAGGCTAGGCTATGAGGCTAGTAGACTAGGTAGACGTTGCTAGAAATCTAGGGTAGTAGACTATGCTGGAAGTCTAGTCCAGAAATCTAGGCTAAAAGTCTAGATTATTAGGCTTGGAGACTAGGCTAGGAAAATAGGCTAAACGTCTAGGCTATTAGGCTAGAAGACTATCTTAGAAGTCTAGGCTAGAAGTCTTAGCTAGGAAGCTAGTAGACTTGGTAACAATTCTAGTCTAGACGTCTAGGTTAGTAGGCCGATAGACCAGGCAAGAAGTATAGGCTAATGGGCTCGTAGACGAGGCTAGAAAACCAGGCTAGAAGTCTTGGCAAGTACATTAGATTGGACGTCTATGCTCGAAGTCTAGACTAAAAGTCTAGGCTATTAGGCCAGTAGACTATTCTAGAAATCTACAGCAGCAGACATCTCCCGGCAATTTATAGCAAGGTCAATTAAGATAGCAATACGAAGGAATCTGAAAGATTTTAAAAAATAGGTACATTACTTAATATCCATGATGAAGAATGTCATAAGCTAATTCAGAATGTTTACACTAACTAAGTCTTGTTGACGACACAGAACATAAATGAGTTTGAACCTTAACACCTGCTAGAGTCCATCCAGTTGTTATGAAAATTATACCTTGAGATAGGGAAGATAGCTATAAAAGGAAACTAATATTCAAAAGGAGACTGGCAGCAATAAACCTATCTGAAACCATTCCAAGCACTTGAAAAAGATTTGTTTATGAAAGAAATGTTATATAATGCATACAAGAAACAATGTGAATATATTTCAGTCTAATGCTTTATGAAAAATAATCATGGAAAAGAAAATAGATTGTTATATTATGTATTACTATTCAATACGTTGTCATACATTATATGTAATAAAAACATAAGCAAGTGTGACACACTATGGTTTTGACTGTTCAATCAAATGAGTTATAGTCTAGAGCCATAAGTTAGTAGGCTAGAAGACTTGGCTAGAAAAGTAACATAGAAGTCTAGTTAGGTAGGCTACTAGACAATGCTAGAAGTGTAAGATGGTAGGTGGGCAGACTAGGCTAGAAGTCTATCCCAGAAATCAGTTAGTAGGATAGTAGAGTAGGATAGTCGACTAGGCCAGAAGTCTAGACCACAGGTTTTAGCCTAGTCAGCTAGCAGATTACGCTAGACGTCTAGGCGCGTAGATTGGGCTAGAAGTGTAGATTAGTAATCTAGGAGACCAGCAGTGGCAGCACCCCAGCTGGTGGGGTTAATATGATAGTAGTCTAGGCTAAAATCTAGAAACCTAAGTTAGTAGGTGTTGCTAGAAATATAGCATAGAAGTCTAGTTAGGTAGGCTACCAGACAATACTAGAAGTGTAAGATGGTAGGCTGGCAGAGTAGGCCAGAAGTCTATCCTAGAAATCGGCTAGTAGGATAGCAGAGCAGGATAGTAGACTAGGCTAGAAGTATAAACTATAGGTGTTAGCCTAGTGGGCTAGTAGACTATGCTAGACGTCTAGTGGGTGGGGTGGTGGGGGGGGGGGGGCGGGGGGCACTCAGTCAATGGCATATTCCTCAACTTCAAGAGCGCTTTCGACACAGTCCTATATAGGAGGCTCATGGACAAGACGCAGTCCTATTATATATGCAATCCGATTCATGGATGTGTCAGAGCATGTTTTACCAAGCGAAAGCAACAGGTGCCCATTAGTGGAAAAGAATCAAGTTGGATGGTAGTAACTAGTGGGATTCCTCAGGGAAGTGTATTGGGACCTCTGCTTTTTGTGATCTATAGATGGCCTAACCCCAGATATATCAATTATCAGAGGCATCGGCTGCCCTACGGAACTCATCAGTAGTTTCATGGATGAACACATTTAGGTTCACGTTACTAAAATTAAGTCGTGCGTCAAGGACACCACAGACTTCATCAACAAAGTAGTCCTTTGGTCAACTTAAGGCCAATTCGCTACTAGTCACCATGGATGTCACATCCTTATACACACACATCTTAAACAGAGAAGGCATCAGAGTGGTAACCATGTTTGCTAAAAACATGGTATGTCAGGCACACTCTCAATCAGGAGCCTCTGTAACCTCCTGAAACTCATTTTGGAATGCAACAGTTTTAAATTCAACGGAGAACATTATCTCCAAGACGGCGGTACCGCAATGGGAAGCAAAGCAGCATGTACATCTGCATGCATCTTCATGAGCATTCTAGAAGATAAGCTGCTACAGAACACACCACACTCCCCAGCGCTATATGTCAGAAACATAGACGACATCTTTCTGATCTGGGAGCACGGGCACAAAACTCAACAAGAGTTTGTCACTCACGTGAATGCATCCCAACACAGCATTAAATTCACCATGGACTAAGCATCATATGCCAAGTCTCCTTTTTGGACACCATGGTCCAAATCTCGCAAACGAATTCCATCATATTCAACCTCTATACCAAGCCCACAGACACACATGGGTACCTAACCTACGAGTCTGCCCACCCAGCCTCTTGTAAAGAGCCAGCCCATATGGCCAATTCCTTAGGCTTAGAAGGATCTGCTCCATCCTTCAAGATTTTGATAGAAACAGCCTGACCATGCAAGAACACTACACAGCCAGGGGTTATCCTGCCAATGTTCTACAAAAGACCAGATAGACAGCCCGGTCCAAGGACCGCCAGTCACTCCTCAAACCAACCCCAATGGACCCATCCACCAAAAGGTCCTACAGACAAATCTTTGTCCGTGAATTCAACCGCACAGATATGATGCTGAAGGACACAATCACCAAATTCTGGCCCATCCTACAGGGCAAAGAACGTTGCAGGCTAGCTTTCCCAGAGAAAACCCTATTCGCTTTCAAAAAGAACAAAACAATAAAAGATATGATCGTCAGAGACAACTCTCTACCCTGGACCAACCGGCCCAAGAATACCACAACCCGTTAATCCTTGCCGAACCAAGAACTTTAATATCTGCAATAATATGGACAAATCCAGATTCTTTAAAAACCATCACACTGGCCTCTCCTACAGAGCCAAAATTATAGGCAACTGTCAACCACGCAATATAGTCTATCACCTAAACTACAGAGTCTGTGGCAAACAATATGTAGGAGAAACCCTCTGCCCCTTTAAAATCAGGATCCAAGAACACTTGCGCTCCATAACGAACCTGTACAGACACGAGAGATATGATACACCAGTATCTCATTACTTCAACCGACCCAGGCATCAAAGAAATGACATGCAGTATAAGATCATTCAAGTCCTATGCTCGGATCGAACAGACCCAAACTCCGCCATTTGGAGAAGGCAGAAAGAATGTCACTGTATCCACCAACTCCACACTATGGGGCCGATAGGAATTAACCTAGCTGTGTAGGAGTGGCCCCTTTGAATGCCTCGACCGCCAGTCAAAACATTCCATGTTGTTATTTTCGCTCCATACAAAATTCACAGTTAACCTTAATCGAAAATGCCCAGAGAAGAGCTAAAAAGCAGATACCCGGATTAAGAAATTTAAGCTATGAAGGCAGGCTTAGAAAGCTTAAGCTCCACACACTGGCTTATCGCAGAGTGATATATATCACCCAGAAACAGAAGCATATTTCAACTAAGGAAGAATGTGGTCAAGCGAGGCAATACGAGAACATGTTAGAAGATATTCCAATCAAGGGCAAGGTTGGATCTACAACAGAACTGCTTTCCTGTCCGGGATGGAGAGGGTTGGAATAAGCTGCCTAGACAGGTAGTGGAATCACCATCGGTCTGCACTTTTAAAGCTCAGCTTACCAAGCACTGGCAAAGCCAAGCACTGCTACATGACTACACAGCCCAACTGGAACCTGGAAGTAACAGTACACAGTAGTATGACGACTAAGACTGACCATGGAGGTGTAAACCTGTAGTCAGAAACAACTTAAGTACACTTATGTATAGCATGATATTGTAAAAGTCTAGGCCAGAAGCATAGGCTAGTAGAGTAGATGTTTAGGTTAATGGCTAGTAGACTCTGATATAAGTCTAGTTTAGTAAACTACCTGGGTGGAAGTGAAAGGTATAAACTAGGCTAGATGTCTAGACTACTCGTCTATATTAACAGACTGTGCTAGAAATATAGGCTAAACATCTAGGCTAATATAGCCAATAGACTAGTCTTGCTATTAGACTGCATGAGTAGAAGCCAAGGCTAGAATTGTAAACAAGTAGACTAGTCTGAAAGTCTAGGAGAGTAACCTAATCGACATCAAAGCTTAGACTGAAAGCATAGTTTACTAGGCTAGTAGACTAGGAGAGAACTCTAGGGTAGACTTCTAGACTAGTGAATAGTAGACTGCTAGTATACTTGGCGAGAAGCTGAGCATAGAAATCTAGGCTAGTAGGCTGATATCTAGACTAGGTTAGAAGCATACAGTAGTAAACACGGCTAGGATAGAAGTCTATTCTAGTAGGCTAGTAGAATAGGCTAGAGGGCTAAGCTAGAAGTCTAGGCTAGTTTGGTTAGCAGACTAGGCTAGAGGTGTATAGTAGTACACTACCTGGTTAGAAGTCTACAACTACGTTTTAGACTAGTCCATATGTATAGGATAGCATTCTAAACTAGTAGACTAGGATATATCATAGGCTAATATGCTAAGTCTCGGTTAGAAGTCTATGTTAGTGGGCTAGTAGATTTGGCTCGAATTCCAGACTAACTAGAGCTCTAGGCTCGTAGGCTGGTAGAAGTCTAGGTTAGTAGACTAATAGACAAGGTTAGATGTCTAGCCTAGTAGACTAGGTCATAAGACTAACATAGTACACTAGGCTCTAGGAGTCTAGTTTAGTAGGTTAGTAGAATTGCTCTAGGCTAGATGCTTAGGCTAGTAGACTTTGGGAGAAGTCCAGATTTCGTGACTACACGATCAGGATAGTAGGCTAGTAGACTAGGCTAGAAGTATATGCTAGAACTCGAGGTTTGTGGGCTAGTAGACTCGGTTAGAATTCTAGACTAGTAGACTGGTAGAAGTCAAGTGTAATAGGCTAGAAGTCTAGGCTAGGAGACTATGGTAGACGTATGGGCGAGAAGTAAAGGATAACAGACGGGCTAGAGATCTACACTAGTAGATGAAGCCAGAAGTCAAGGCTAGTAGTATAGGTTTGAAGTCTAGGCTAGAAGGTTAGTAACCCAGGCTAGCAGACTACCTGGGTAGAAGTCTATGTTGTAGACTAGATGTCTAGGTTAGAAGCATAGGAAAGCAGACAAGGCTAGACGTCTAGGCTAGTGGGCTAGTAGACTAGGTTAGAAGTCTAAGCTAGAGTCGTGGGTGTAAATCTGGTCCAGTAGGCAAAGACTATCTTAGAAGGCTAGGCTAGTAGTCTAAGTATGTAGGATAGTACAATAGGCTAAGACTAGGTTAGTAGATTGCTTGGATAAGACACGGCTGTAGATTAGTCTAAACATCTAGGCTAGAAGAGTAAACCAGTCTAGAAGTCCAGACTACTATGTTAGTAGGATAGGGTAAATGTCTTAGGTAGACGCATATGCTAGTCGGTTTGGTTAGAGGTCTCGGCTAGAAGTCTAGGTTAATAGGCTAGAATTATAGGCTACCTAGAACTATAGGCTACTAGACTGGTAGAAGTCTGGAAGAGTAGGCTCGAAGTCTTCTAGACTAGTAGACGATGCTAGAAATCTATGCTAGCAGGCTATCAAGTAGACTATGCTAGAGGTCTAGGCGAGTAGAATAGGCAAAAGGCAAAGTTAGTAGACTAGGATAGAAGAATGGGCTAGTAGGTTAGCATAATAAGATAGAGGTCTAGGCAAGTAGGCTAATAGACTAATCAAGAAATCGATGTTATATGTATAGGCTAGAATTCTAGGTCAGCATGGCTAGTAGATTTTGCAATAAGTCTAGGCTGTAGACTAGGCTATAGGTATGTGCTAGTAGACTGGGCTATACGACTGGGGTAGAATCATAGGCTACCAGACTAGGCTAGAAGTATAAGCTAGTAGACAACATGTGTAGAAGTCAAGGTTGTAGCCTATACTAAATGTGTACGCTAGAAGTCTAAACTAATATAGTCTAGCACTCTAAACTACTAGACTAGTAAACTAAACTAAATGCTAAGTTAAAAGCATAGGCTAGCAGACTAGGATACTATGCTAGAAATCTAGGCTACAAGGCGAGGTTAGTTGGCTATTAGATCTAGTCCAGAATTCTAGGCTAACTAGCACTTTAGATTAGATGGCGAATGTAGTGGGAGAAGACTAGTAGAGCCGGTTAGAAATCTAGGCTAGTAGGCTCGTAGACTAAGTTATAATTCAAGGCTAGTAGACTAGGATCTCAGACTAGGCTATAGGTCTAGGCTAGGAGACTATGTGGAAATCTAGGCTAGTAAACAACGCTAATAGACTAGGCTAGTGACCTAGCATATTAATCTAGGTGTCTAAGCTAGCACTCTGAGTATGGTAGAAGTCTAGACACGAAGTCTAGGTTAGTAGGCTAGTATACTATGCTAGAACTCTAAGGTTACCGTCCAGAGCAGTGGGCTAGTAGATTCAGCTAGATGTCTAGGCTAGAAGTCTACCTGTGTAGAGGTCTATGTTCTAAACAAGTCCTTAAGTCTAGGCTAGTATTCTAAACTAGTAGACTAGGCTAGAAGTCTAGGCTAGTAGAGTAAGGTAAACATAAAGGACAAAAGGATATGCTAGATATGCTAATGTGATTAGACTAGGATCTACGCTAGCAGTAAAATTTATTAGACTAGTAGACTTGGCTAGAGTTTCAAATGTCTAGGCTAGTAGACTATGGTAGAAGTCTATGCTATAATCATAGGGTTGTAGGCTAGTAGAGTAGAATAGGTTATAATTCTAGGCTAGAACCCTAGATTAGTGGGCTAGTAAATTCAGTTAGAATTCCGGATGAACTAGAACTCTAGGCTTCTTGGCTAGAAGACTGGTACAAGCTTAGTAGAGATGGCAAGTAGAATGATAGGCTAGTTGGCTAGTAGACTAGGCCAGAAACTTTGGCTAGTAGGCCAGTAGCCTAGGTTATAAATCTGACCAAGCAAAGTAGGCAAGAGGACTAGTCTAGTCTAATAGGCGAGTAGAATATGCTAGAAGCCTAGGCTGATAGGTTATAAGTATAGGCTAGCGGACTAGGCTAGAAGTCTAGGCTAGCATGGGTAGTAGATTATGCTTTAAGTCTAGTGTGTAGATTAAGCTAGAAGTCTATGCTAGTTGGCTAGTAGACTGGGCTGTAAGACAAAGCTAGAAATATAGGCTAATGGACTGGGCTCGGAGTCTAGGTTAGTAGGCTAGTAGACATGGCTAGAATTCGAAGCTATGTTAGAAGGATAATGGACTGGTTGAAGTCTGGTAGAACAGGCTAGAAATCTAGGCTAGTAGGTTAGTAAATGATGTTAGATATCTAGGCTAGTAGACAAGACTAGTGGCTTAGTAGATTCAGCTAGGTGTCTAGAATAGAAATCTAACTAGTAGATTAGGGTAGAAGTCTAGACTGGAAGTATATGTTAGTGGGCTACTAGGTTAGAACTCCAGGGTAGCAGTCCAGACTAGTGTGCTATTAGACTCAGCTAAATATCTAGGATTAAAATTTAGGCAAGTAGGCTAGTATAGAACACTAGGAATCAAGGCTTGAAGACTAGCCTAGCCATCCTGAATAGACAGCTAAGCTGGAAGTCTAGAATGGCGTGGCTAGTCGACTTGGATAGCTGTTTGGGCTAGTAGACTACCTGTGCGGAAAGCTATGTTGCGAACTAGACTATGTCTAGGTTAGAATTCTAAACTAGCTGACTAGGCTAGTGGAATAGGTTAAACATCTAAGATAGAAGAAACTGCTCTCAGGCTAGCCGACTAGGCTAGTATTCAATTTTATTGGGCTGGTATATGTGTCTACACTTCTAGAACTCTAGGGTCATGGGATAATAGGTTGGTAAAATTCTAGAAGAACAGATTAGATGTCTCGGCTAGTTGACTAGGTTAAAGGCTTAAAGGTTTAGGCAAATAGAGTAGTTTAGTCTAGTAGAGAAGGCTAGCACTCTAGGCTAGTGGCCTAGTAGAGTAGGCCAGAAATCTTGGTTAGTAGGCCAGTGGCCTAAGTTAAAAATATTAAACTAGGCAAGCAGACTAGGCTAGCAGGCTAGAAGAATAGGCTACACGACTAGGCTAGTATGCTAGTAGACTAGGCTGGAATAGAAGTTTGTAGGCTACACTAGAAGTCTTGGATAGAAGGATAGAAGAATAGGCGAGAAGCATATGATAATAGCTAATAATGCTAGAAATCTAAGCCAGTATGGCCATGGGACTAGGCTAAAAGTCTAGGCTTGTATACTATCTGGGTAGAGGACAATGCTGTAGACTAAGCTAAACATTCTAGAGTAGAAGTCTAAACTAGTAGACTCGTCTAGAAGTCTAGGCTACTAGGCTAGTAAACTATGTAAATGCCTCGGATAGAAGCATAATAATAGGCCTGGCTAAGTCTCAGCTAGAACTTCGTAGAGAAGTCTAGATTAGTAGGCTAGTAGACTAGGATAGAAGACTATGCTAATATACTAGGCTAGAAGTCTAGGATAGCAGGCTAGTAGACTAGGCGAGAAGTCAAGGCTAGATGCCTATGCCAGAAAACTATTCTATACATCTAGGCTAGTAGTCTAACCTAGTAGACAAGATAGGTCTAGGCTAGCAAGGCTAGTATATTCGGCTAGAATTCTAGGCTATAAACTACACTATTTGTCTAGGCTTGTATTCTAATAGTGTGATATATGTAATTATGTATAGGGTAGAAGTATAGGCTGGCAGACTAGGCTAGAAGTATATGCTAGTAGAAAACCTGGGTAGAAGTCAAGGCTGTAGCATATGCTAAAAGTCAAAGCTAGAGGTCTAAACTAGTAAACTATGCTAGAAGCCTAGGCTACTAGCCTAGGTCAATACACAAGACTATTGTTAGATGACTAGGATAAAAATCTAAGCTAGTAGAGTAGGGTAGAAATCTAGACTGGCGGTCTGGGTTAGTAGGCTAGTATACTCGCTCTAGGGTAGAAGTCAAAACTACAGTGCTAGTAGTGTCAGTTAAAAGTCTAGGCTAGAAGGCTAGGCTAGTAGATTAGTTTAGAAGGCTAGGCTAGAGAGATAGGCTAGAAGTCTAGCCTAGTCATAGTAGACTAGGTTAGAGGTCTAGGCCAGAGGGTTAGGCTAGGTTGGAAGTCTATGCTAATGTGGCTAGTAGATTATGATAGTTGTCTAGGCTAGTAGACATCCTGTATACAAGTCTATTGTGTAGACTCGTCTAGACCAGGAAGCCTAGGCTATTAGAATAGGGTAAATATCTAAGATATAAGCATATGCTAGTAGGCTACCCAACAAGGCGAAAAGTCAAGGCTAGATGCCAACGCTCGACTAGTGTAACCATCTAGACCAGAAATTTATCCTAGTAGACATGCCTAGAACTCTAGCCTAGTAGACTATGCTATCAAGGCTAGTCGATTAGGCTAGAATACTAGGCTATTATGTTGCTAATGATAATAGACCTGGCTATATGTCTAAGCTAGAAGTATAGTCTGGTAGACTAGGCTAGAAGTATAGGCTAGTAGACAATCTGAGTAGAAGTAAAGGCAGTAGCTTATGCTTTATGTTAAGTCCAGAAGTATAAAGTAGTAGACTATGCTAGAAGCATAGGCTACTAGGATAAGAGCCTAGAGAAACGGCTAGAAGCATAGGCTAGTAGGATAGGAGACTATGCTAGAACTCTAGATTCGATGTCTAGATTAGTAGGCTAGCAGACTTGGCTAGAATTCTAGGTTAACTAGAACTCCATGCTAGTAGGCTAATTGATTGGTAGAAGCCTAGTAAAGCATGTCATATCTCTAAGCTAAAGGCTAGTAGACTATGTTAGAAATTCAGTCTAGTAGACTAGGCTATCAGACTAGACTAGAGGTCTCGGTTAGGAGACTATATTAGAAATGTAGGCTAGGCGACTAGGCTAATAAACTGGCCAAGACGGCTAGTAGAATATGCTAGAACTCTAGGCTAGTAGGCTAGCATACAAGGATAGATGTCTAGGATAGAAATCTAAGCTAGTTGCGTAGGCTAGAAGTATAGACTAGAAGCATAAGCTAGAATTTGTAGACTAGGAGATATGCCTAGTCTAATAGACTCCCTGGGTAGAAGTATATGCTGTAGACTAGTCTAGAAACCTAGGCTCGAACTCTAAACTAGTAGTCCATGTTAGACATCTATGGGAGTAGGCTACGGTAAATGCTTTAGAAGTGTAGACTAGAAGGCGATGTTAGTGGACTAGTAGATTTGGCTAACCAGAACTCTAGGCTCGTCAGGCTAAGACATGTAGAAATCTCGTAGAGAAGGCTAGCAGTCTGTGTTAGTAGGTTAGTCGACTAAGTTAGAAGTCTAGGCTAGTAGAATAGGCTAGAAGAATAGGCTAGTAGACTAGGCTAGAGGTTTAGGTTAGTAGTCTGCGATTCTAGTACGCCAGGAGTCTAGGCCAGACGTATATGCTAGAGGTTCAGGCTAGTAGACAATGGGAAAAGTCTAGACTATGTGGGTAGGCTAGTATATTAATCTAGAAGTCTAGGTGAGAACTCTTGGGTAGTGGGCTAGTAGGCTCATCCAGGCAAACTAGATCTCTAGGCTACGAGGCTAGTGGATTGGTAGAAGTCTAGTAGAGAATTCTAGGAGTGTAGGGTAGTGTGCTAGTAGACTAGCCCAGAAATCTTGGCTAGTAGGCCAGTAGCCTAGCTTAGAAATCTGGACTAGTAGACTAGGAACGAACACCAGTTTAGTCAACTAGGCTAGTAGAATAGGCTAGTACACTAGACGTCTGGGCTAGTAGACCAGGTAGAGTCTTGGCTAGATGTCACCGCTAGAAGATTGGACTAGCTAGCCAAGCCTAGTTGAATATGTTTGAAGTCTAGGCTAGAAGTCTAGTCTAGTATGTCTCGTAAACTAGGCTAGTAGACTACCTGGGAAGAAGTCTATGTTCTAGGCTAGGATAGAATTCTAGGCTAAAATTATAGGCTAGTAGACTAGGAAAGAACACTATGTTAGTAGACTATGCTGGAATGCCAGGCTAGTAGAATAAGAGACATCTAGGTTAGTAGACTATCTACGTAGAAGTCATGGCTGTAGACTAGTATACAAGTCCAGGTTAGAAGTTTAAACTACAAAACTAGACTAGAAGTCTGGCTACTAGGCTAGTAGATATTTGCTAGATTTGTCTCAATTAGTAGGCTAGTAGACTAGTCTAGCAGTCTAGGATAATAGATTAGGGTAGAAGTTTGTGTTGGAAGTCTAGCCTAGTAGTCTATGTTGGAAGTTCAGGCTAGAAACATAGCTTAGTAGACAAGGCTAGAAGGCTGATTGTGTATAATACTAGGTTGTATATAATTAGGCTAGACGCTGAGGATAGTAGGCTAGTAGACTAGGCGAGAAGGCTAGGCTAGAAATCTAAGCTATTGATTTGACTATAAATCTGGGCTGTAAGTCCAGGGGTGTAAATCGAGGCTAGTAGATTAGCTTAGAAGTTTAGGTTAGTAATCTAGATATTGAGGTTTAGACTAACAGGCTAGTAGACTAGGCTAGAAGTCTAGGCTAGTAGGATAGTAGAATGGGTGAGAAGTGTAGTCTAGTAGTCTAGGATAGATGTCTAGTCTAGCATGGCTAGTAGACTAGGCAAAAAGGCTTGGCTAGTAGGCTACATGGGTAGAAGACAAGGTTGTAGACCAGCCTAAATGTTGAGGCTATAAATCCAAAATAGAAGTCTAGGCTACTAGGCTAGTAGACTAGGTCAAAGGTCTATGCTAGAAGCATACGCTAGTAGGCTAGGATAGAAGTCCTGGCTAGAAGTTCAGGTTAATATGCCAGTAGACTTGGATACGATTCTAAGCTAACTAGACCTCTAGGTTAGTAGGATAGCATACAGTTAGAAGCCTTGTAGAGCATGATAGACGTCTCGGTTACTGGTCTAGTAGACTAGGCTAGAAAACGCTAGTAGGCTAAGCAGACTAGGATCGAGCTCGAGACCAGTAGAGTAGGCTAGAAGACTATTTTAGCAGATTGCGATAAAAGTCTAGGCCAGTAGGATAGGCTAGAACTCTAAGACAGTAGACAACCTGGGTAAAAGTCAAGGCTGCAGACTAGGTTAGATGGCTAGGTCAAAGAGTCTAAACTAGGAGACTACATGTAGTTTAGAAGTCTAGACTACTACCCCAGTAGACTGTACGACTATGCTAGTAGACTACGGTAAAAGGCTAGACTACAATCTAGAAGTCTAGGCAAGTAGGATAGTATACTCAGCTAGAGATTTATGCTAGTATACTAGAGCAGAAGGCCATGCTAATAGGCTAGTAGAATAGGCTAAACGTCTATGCTCGCAGACTAATAGACTAGGCTCGAAGACAAGGCTAGATATCTAGTCCAGTAGCGTAGGCTAAAGGTCTAAGCTAACATGGCTAGTAGATTAGTCTATAACTCTAGTCTCTAGACTAGGCTATTAGTCTATGCTAGTAGCCTGGCGATATGTCTTGGCTAGATGCAGGTTGACTAGGCTAAAAGTACATGCTAGTAAAAAACCTGGCTAAACGTCAAGACTATAGGTTATGCTAATCTCATCAGATAAAAATTATCTGTAGACTGGTAGAAGAGTAGTAGAATAGGCTAGAAGTCTAGGTTAGTGGTCTAGTAGACTAGGCTAGAAATCTATGTGTGCAAACTATAGACTAGGATAGACGGCTAGGCTAGTAGACTAGAACAGAAAATTATAGTAGTAGACTAGGCTAGAAGTGTAGGCCAGTAGGCTAGTAGAGTAAGCAAGAGGTCCAGGCTAGAAGTCTAGGCTAGTAGACAACGTGGTTAGAAGTCACGGCTGTAGGCTAGGCTAAAAGTCTAGGTTAGAAGTTTAAACTCTAGACTATGCTAGAGGTCTAAGCTACTAGACTACGGTAAAAGGGTAGTCTAGGCTAGTAGATTAGGGTAAATGTCCGGGATAGAAGTCTGGACTAGAAGTCTAGCCTAGTAGACTATGCTAGAATGCTAGCCTAGTAGACTAGGTTAGAATTCTAGGCTAGTATTGGCTAGAAGACTACATGCGTAGAAGTCTGGGTTACAGATTATAGGTCTAGGCCAGTAGGCTATCAGAATAGGCTAGAAGTCTAGACTATTGGACTAGTAGAAAAGGCTAGACGTGCCGTGTGTAAATCTAGGCTAGTAGACTAGCTTAGACGCATATGCTAGTAAACTAGACTAGAAGCTTAGACTAGTAGGCTAGTAGACTAGGCTAGAAGTCTAGGCTAGTAGGATAGCGGAAGAGGCGAGAAGTGTAGTCTAGTAGTTTGGGCTAGTAGAGACTACATGGCTAGGGCTATGGCTTAGACTAGGATAAATGTCTAGTCTTGAAATCTAAGCTAGGTGTCTATGAAACAAGGCTGGTAGACTAGGGTAACGTCTATGCTAGAAGCATATGCTAGTAAGCTGGGATAGATGTCCCAGCTAGAAGTCTAGATTAATAGGCTAGGTGAGCTGGCTAGAATTCTAAATTAACTAGAACTAGTAGACTGGTAGAAGTCTAGTAGAGTGGGCTAGAAGTCTAGGTTAGTGGTCTAGTAGACCAGGCTAGAAATAAATGCCTGTAGCCTAGGAGAATATGCTATACGTCTAGGCCAGTAGAGTAAACTAGCAGACTATGCTAGTAGACTTGATTAGAAATCTAGGCTAGTAGGCTAGTAGAATATGGTCGATGTCTAGGCTAGTAGACTAGGAGAGAAGTATAGGCTAGAAGTCTCGGCTAGTAGACAGCTTGTGCAGAAGGCAAGACTGTAAACTAAGCTAAGGGTCTATGCTAGGCGTTTAAAGTAGTAGACTATGCAAGAAGTCAAGACCAGGCGATAATGTTGGAAGTCTAGGCCACTAGGCTAGTAAACTAGGCTAATGGACTAGGGGAGACCTCTATGCAAGTTGACCACCTGGGTATCATTCAACGCTGTAGACTACCTGGGTAGTCTAGTATATTGGACAAGAAGTCTAGTATAGAAATCTAGGCTAATGGGCTAGTAGAGTAGGTTAGAATGCTAGGCCAGAGGTCTAGGCTAGAAATACAGGCTAGTAGGCTAGAAGGTCATGCTACAAATCTAATCTAGTAGACTATACTATTATGGCTAGTAGACTAGGGTAGATTTCTAGGCTAGTAGACTACCTGGTATAAGTTTAAGCTAGTAGACTAGGCTAGAAGTCTAGGCTAGTAGGCTGGTAGGTTAAGCTATGTCTAGGCTAGTCGGCTAGTAGATCATGCCAGTTCCATCATATAGTTTCTCCACCAGAATTGAGGTGTGTCGACAACCTCGCTCTCTCAGCCACACCCCTTCCCCCCCCCCCACACACTCCTGTTTCCTTAAATAAAATGAATTTATAAAATGAATGACCGATGGTCAATGCACTTGAGCTAAGTCAAGTGCTATATGTATGTATGTATGATTACTGTATTCTGCGGCTGTAGTAGTAGAGACATCCTACAGCTGCAATCAGTCCTTCGCTTTTGCCCACTGTGTCTTGTCCTCAGCCAAAATCCTTAACTTCCTCAGGTCCATTCTTGATTTGAGTGTACCTAATCCTGCTTTCTTGAGGTCACCTCGTAGCGCACTTAGCAGATTTATGCAATGGCGTCCACTCCTGGCTCTGTATTTGCGGACTCCGAGTAGGCCAAATTCCAAGGCTCTCTGCTGGTGTGTCTTCTGGCATCCTTAGCACATGGCCAAACATGGACCATCTTTGCTGGGCGACTTCTACAGACAGCGGCGGCGTATTACACATCTTGTATAGTGCATCGTTGGAAATTATGCTCTCTGGCCAGCGGTGCCCAGTGATGGCGCGTAGGTGTTTGCAGTGGCAGGCGTCAAGTTTGTCTAGAGCTGCCATCTACATCGTCGGCATATTCCATCTCTAGCGGCATGCCCAGTATTGACACCGTGTGTGTGTGCGTGTGTGTGTGTGTGTGTGTGTGTGTGTGTGTGTGTGTGTGTGTGTGGGTTGGTCTTGTGGAATTTTCCCGCAGCCAGGTAACAGGTGAAGAGCACAGGGGATAGACCATCTCCCTGTGGAGAGCCGATTGATGTCTCAAACTCTACAGACTTCACTGACTGGACTCGTACTCAGCTTGGTATCTGCAAGCAGTAGTCTCACTAGTCGTAGCTCATCTTCATTGCAACAGGCCTGGCGTAGTACATCTAGGATCTTTGAGCGCTTAATTGTGTTTGAGCGCTCAAGTGGTATGCTTTATTTTAATCTATATTAGTAGATTTTAATCTATACTAGTAGGCTAGTAGAATACGGTCGATGAACAAAATGCAAAACACCAAGGACCACAAGGATTTAAATACTTGATAAGCAGAAAAGATACCACATGGGGGAATACAGTCGTGAACACCATATACAGGCAAGAGCCCTCTATTATAAATGTTGTGAAGAGGTTAGAAATCCAATATCAAATCTTCATTTCAATCAGGTTGAAAAGGATATCACTAAAGCACATAAGCTCGATGGAAATTAAACATCCACAATATGGATTCAAAGTCGACTTTGTATGGTATTTGAATGTTATCAAACTGATAAAGATTGAGCATGTTAGTAAGCATAGAGAGTGTGTTAATTCAGTTAACGAGCTTGTGGGTTTAGCCTTTAGGATATTTATATTTCATACAAAAGCATGTGTACTTATCTTCACGGCGTATCATGCCATTAATACGCAATCTGTTGATTCATTAAGGCAATTGCGTACATTTATTATGATTAATCAAATACAAATAATATTGGTTGAAAGAACCTCGTTATCATGGATAATAACCAATTTACTTGATGTGAATAACGTGTAAACGTAATACTGAATCGTTTCTGATGTTATTTTGACAGACTTTGAGAGGAAATTACAATTGCTTCCATTATCTAACATATACCAATTATTACAAAGATAATAAACCCAGAAAGCTAGGTTATATGATAAAGTGTGTTGAATTTAACTTACATAAGTCAATATAGATGTACTTATTGTATTGTTTCTAATGCCATTTTTGATGGACAACAGATGATGGATGTCGGATAATATTACTGTTATTCATAAAAACAATTGATTCCATTACATGTAGTAATTCTCTATCAAATACAACACAGATGTTGTCTCCAGAAGGCTAAATATCGCAAACTGCAACTCATTTACTTTATTTGAATCACATTATATGTATTTACATGAGGGTTTCTAATGTAATGTCGATGGAGATCAGAGAAAATTAATATCATTCTTGAAGGAAATTGCTTCCATTACCTATCTATTTATCAAATGCAGCTCCAGAAAGCTAAATATCATGAACAGAAACAAATCTACTTCAAATTTTAAGCACATAACGTTTATATAATTTTATTTAATGCCAATTTTGACCGACATCGGATGATGGATATCTGATGGCATTGCTCTTATTCTTAAAACAACGGATTCTATTTACACACACTTATTCTACATCAAATAATGCAAATATAGGCTACTAGTTCCTCAAAGCTCACGTACTGACCAAATTACCCTTTTTGAAGCACATTATAATGTTATGTGTATATTTATTATTGTATCTAATCCCATTTTACGGACATCAGATGGAAAGCATGTTATTCTTGAAGGACATTTCGGTCACTAGTTGTTCTATATCAGATGCAACAAAGACACAAGACTCTAGAAGGCGAAATATCATGAAATGCAAAAAATTTAGCTTCTTTAAATCACATATAATGTCATTTTACAGGACGGGAAATTTAAGATAGAAATTATCTAAATCACTGACTCCTTACACTGCTCATGAACATTCTGCCTTCCAAGTTACCAGAAAGTGTGGCAAAAATGATAACACGAGCACCATCCTAGCTGGGCTTAATACGCCCGTACTTAATGAATTTTAATCTTTTCTGGGAGTGTAACAACTCTGGCAAATATGGACAGATCTCGCCGAAACAAAATCATGACACTTCGTCTCTATGTAAATGTTCGCAAGAAAATAATTTTGAATGCAGGTTCAACACTACCTGAGATTTGGCCCGGATACTATATTTTGACTAATACACCTTTCCCACATTGACGTCATTACTCCCCTAAATCAACGCTCAGAGCAAAACTGCTGGCTGGTACCACCGCCAACAAGCCGCTGACCCGCGTTGAGTTACTTTTGCACTAAAATACACCGCAATATAAACCGTTCCTATGATACACTAAAATCATTATATTATTTAAATCATATATCATTGGAAAGCGCATTCAATTGCGGAAACATTAATGCACTATTTTTATAGCCTTGTAACATTTTCACTGAGTTATTTGCGTATATAAAATAAACCATTCAACCTAGACTCATTAAATCAAGTGAACAATAGGGGATATTTTAAAATTGCAATCAACTGTTTTAAATTTTACAAAACTATAAAAACTAATACAGAAATGTATAGAAAATTGGCTTAGCTTTCTAATGATGTATGACACCAAAAATATTATTAACATAGTTTTTCATATGCACTGCCTAAAGTGCACTGTATCTGATTCCCATAGTAAAGTAACGCTGTTTGCGCGTCGGCTATCGCGGTTACCAGCCGGAAGTGGCATGCGCGATTCATTCCGGGAAGGTATTTTCCCAAAATACGCTAATGTGGGAAAGGTGAATTGAATTTTACTCGTTTCACAGCGCGTGTGTTGGGAGGGGAGGGGGGGGTGTGAGGCTATCTCACAAATACGAATGGATCGTGCTGAAACGAAATCATGGCATGTCGTCACTAACTAGTACACCCACTGAACAAATTTCAAATGCAGTATGGCACGAACGCAACATTTTTAATGCATTTTAGGAAAATAGGGGAGACAACTCTCGCAAATGTGGACGGATCTCGCCAAAGCAAAATCCATATAGGTTAAGAAGTTATTGACGGATCTCGATTAAACAAAATCATGACACTTCGTTTCACCAGAATATGTCCACTGGAGAAAAAAAATTCAAATGTAGGTTAAGAAGTTTCTGAAATAGCAAAATCACACAAGTTTCAGGCGGATAACTCTGCAAATGTTGACGGATCTCGGCGAAACGAAGTTATGGCACTTTGTCCCCCCCCCCTCCCCCCCCCCCCACCACCTAATATGTGCACTGGAGTAAAAAAATTGGAAATATTCTAATAAGTTTTTGAGATACGGCTCAGACACAAAATTCTTGACAAATTTTACGCAGTTCAGGGGATAACTCTGGACAATATCGACAGATTTCGACGAAACAAAATCATGACATTTTGTCCCCCCTAATATGTGCACTGGAAAAATAAATAAAAATGTAGGTTAAGAAGTTTTTCAGATACAGTCCGGACACGGATTTGATAACGGACAGACAGACAGATGGACGGACGGAGACAGACAGACAGGCAGACACCACGTGCCATCCCATAAAACGACCCAGTGGTTTTTTTCAAAACGGCCGTATACAAATCATAGTTGCACCGTAGACTCGCAAGCAATCTCTCTTCCATTGCAGCGTTCCCAGCACTTTAACAAAACAAAATTCCCTGACATTTCCCTGAGAAATATCCAAAATTCCATATTTTTACTTTAACATGGTTGTTGGAAAGTCAAGAGGTAGTTGCAGCACAGAAACTAAGATACTGATAAAATATACATCAACGTGGTAGCCTGTGCATGAACTGGCAAAATGTGAAAAACACTTCGAGTCACTGTTAAATTCCCTGAGTTTTCCCTGTCTGGAAAAATGGAAATCTATTTTCAAGGTTTTCCCTGATTTCCAGAGTGGCGGAGAACCCTACCGTCGTGTTATTGCATGGTCCTCGCTCTCCCACTCCACATAGCGACGCTGTTCGATACTGGAGCAGAACGGGAGGGCGAGACCAAGCAATTGGATGCCGCTCCCGTATCGAAC
Source organism: Chaetoderma sp. LZ-2023a (assembly GCA_034401795.1). Taxonomy (NCBI): domain Eukaryota; kingdom Metazoa; phylum Mollusca; class Caudofoveata; order Chaetodermatida; family Chaetodermatidae; genus Chaetoderma; species Chaetoderma sp. LZ-2023a. The sequence goes on along the minus strand of CM067366.1, from coordinate 13,733,569 downwards.
AACGTAGCTATGTGAATAGGCGTATGATAGTATGATGTCCATCCCCGTGTCGGAGATAAGGGGACAGATATCTAATTCTATATGGCGTATCAAGCATGTAAATAGTAAACAATATGTATACAGTGGCCGATGTAAGGGGGTGGGGTGATCCGGGTGAAAGAGCACGTTATAAGATTTGCAGCAACATATCGTATCATGGCCCTCCTAATTATATGACTGAACAACATCGTGCCATACAGTACATCTCAGAAATAACTGACCATACATACTGTTGAATATTTTGAACATAATCGGATTGGAAAGCTGCCAATTATGTTCAAAATATTTAACAGACCATTTCTTAGATGGTGTTCAAAGTTGTACTGACTAAAATGTGTCTAATTTTGTTTTGGAAACATTTTATGTTATATTTCCTACCTGTACTGTATGGGTCGCTCGTTTATCCAGAAATTTGCAACAGAAACCGTGGATTAATGCATGTCTGCGAATACATGAATGTACAATCCATCTTGGTAAGAATGACATGTTATTGGATCTTAAATATATATTTAAAGAGCTATTTAAAGCGGGGCTTCAGTTATTCAATGTGAGCCATTCGAGCTGATTTGCTTGGCGCTAGGAATTATTCGAAGCGCCCTCTATTATCCAATTAATAGTACTACTACAGGGAGTTCCATGTAGAGTGACCAGCCCCTCTGGGCTGGCAGCAATCGGACGCGCTCGCTAGTCTAAGCAGCACCTGAGTCGAGAAAGTGTGCTTAGTGTCATTACACTATTTTGACAGAAATACCATTAGAAACAATGAATAACCATTTAGACCATTCTTTGATACCGATAAATTCTAATTTATTCATGCTGGATGGACGAAACTAGTTAAATTACTACAATTTATGCAACAACATACATTTATAGATTTCAGCACCCACTAATCAGGGAGTGTTCTAATTTCTGTAAATGTGACAGTGATAGAAACATGCTGGCATGCAAGAGACTGCTCTTTTAGAAACTATATCTGTGACAAATAAGATGCTTTAGCTATGGTTCACCAGAGCTCTCAGCAGTCAACCCTTCTAATTGACTCGGGAGTTGTTTCCGTCAAAAAACCATTACATTAACACAGAAAATAAGAAAATAAATAAAAGTATTGAAGTCTGACGACTACCCTCGTTTCGCGTGATAGAATGAGCCCTCCTCGTACAAATAGAGGCACAGATGTCCAACTTAAGATTATTTTAATAATTCTGATAGCTTGCCAGTGGCGGCGGAGTGGCTCTGCAACAGGGGGTTGCTAGGGGTGGATGCAGGATTTCGTGTTGGGGGGGGGGGGGGGCGTGAAGGAGGTGGGCCAGGGAGGGGGCTTCACCCTCCCTAATATTGGGGGTCCGGGCGTCCTCCCCGGAAATGTTTGAAAATTAAATGCTCTGAGAAGCCATCTCCTGTATTCTGAGTGATAATTCGTGGTTAAAATTGTTCAGGAAAATGAGAATTTTTCTCTTAGAAAATGTCAATTTACAGAGCATAAAAGGAATATTTTAGAAATCTTCCACTTGAATGACTGGTTCGCTATACCAAAATTTCAAATCAGGGCGTGTAAATCGACATTTTTCAAAATCATTTCAGAAGGTCTGTTTAGTTAAGGTGTTATTGCCTGGTTAATGATATAACAGACTGTCGCCATCAGTGATCTACTTATGTGTTCCTAGATATTGTTGATATAAGATTTATGAGTAATAGCAATACGTGGTCAGTGAACAATGATAGTACCATATAAATCCACGCACAGTACACACAACACTGCCTGGGGGCGGGGTGGCGGGGGACTTCACCGGAAATTGTGTTAAATAGATGCTCTTAGAAGTCATTTCCTACTTACAAGTCATTTCCTACATTTTAAGTGACAATTTTGGGTTAAAAAATCTACACTAGAACAGGGGGGTACAGACATTATTAGCCCCCCAAAATTATTCTATGGGGCCCTAGACACCCCCACCCCAACCAGCTCCGCGCCACTGTAGCTCGCACAATTTTGACGGACACGTGATATGGTTTTCGTGGACTCTGCCATTTACGATTAAATAAATATTGCGTTAGGAATTTTGAACCTAATTTGACTTAAGTTTGTTGTTATCTAGTATGATGTCAGCAACATGCTTTTCTCAAATTAAATTCAAAAGATTCTGGAAGTTCAGGGTTCGAAGAGGTAACACAGGATTGATCATGTCAAACAAAGATATATGTAATACAAATGGAGATACAATATCATTTCTTGTTAAACAGCATATGTCTACCAGAAAATTGACGTATGCAATATGCCTACCCTAGTAGGCCTACATGGTGGAGACACGCGACCATCAGATTGCACACGCGTTACTACGAGACAAGAACCGTTAAGTTGATGTCGCGTATATAGCCGCCCATATTGAACATAAAAGGCCTATTGCTTAATTGTCTCGCAGTAGAATATCTATATATATATATATATATGTTCAATTAGCATGCAACATCATGCATTTCTGATATAATACAAAAAAATCATCTGAATCCTTGTTAATATAATTTAATAAATTATGATTGCAGATTTACAAAGAGTAGCAGTGGCATAGCTAACCGGGAAGGGGAGGGGGAGGGGGGGGGGGGGTGTTCATCCAAATCTGCAAAGAAAAAGTGTGTGGTGTGTGCGCGCGCGCGCGCGTTTGCATGTGTATATGTGCGTTGTACACTATTTAAGTTTAATGTCATGATCAAAATGTAAAGTAAGTAACGGCCTTCCACAGAGTCAAATTTTCATAAATATCTCAGGGAAAACCACCGACACCCCCATTAACATCTCGTGTGATGACCTTTTCGAGACCAATCACCTATCTTACCCCTACACAAATATCGAGATCCTGGTTCCGTCACTGAGTAAGCCTTAAAGCAGCAGCTATACAAATATATATATATATATAACTACAACAAAATTACACTAGAATTCGACAAATATGAAGATATACCTAATAGTTGCGACATGGGGCAGCTTTGCTAGAAATTCAAGACAGGCAAGCAGGGAGGGAGGCAGGCAGGCAGGCAGACAGCAGGCAGGATTGCATGCAGGCAACAGACAGACAGGTAGGCAGGTAGGCTAATAGGGCTACTAGTTGCGAATAGCAACTAAAATGAAATTACTCTCTCTCTCTCTCCACCACCCCTTCCCCTCTCCCTCCCTTCCCCCCTCACTCTCTCTCTCTCACACACACACACACGCACGCGCACACTCTCTCGACAGATTTATTTATTTAATGCTATAGTGTGCATGATTGTCTGTTCATCTATCTCTCCATCTGGTCATCTTCGCTGAAACCCTTTGTTTGGATACAACCAAATTTACTATGTGATTTATATATTGTGGATAGAAAGGTGACATTTCTTCTGGCATTTGCCACCCCACCACATCCACTGTTCCCAATATCTGCTCTTTTTCCGCTTTCGAAGATTATTGAAAAGCATAACTAATTCGTTATCGGAATTGGATAATTCCCTTGCAAACTGGTCGTCGTCTTGTCACGACTGTGGGTTATATCTAATGTAAGTATAGGCCTACGCGCTTTATGGATGTGATAAAACGAACGACACAAATGGTATTATCGGAGTGTTTATTAACATACATATGTACGGTGCAGGCTACCTAACTTAAGCCATGTTCAACTGTTTGGATCCCAATTAAAACTACCGAAATGGCAAATGTAATGGAGGGATCCACGCACCCACGCAAATAGACCGACCGACCGAATTAATAGCAATCATTACTTAATAGCAATCATTAACATGACAAGTAACTATTCATATTATAGTAGACATAAATGTGAACTAGCCGTCAGATTTGTACATATACTTACGAGTTATTCATTATCTTTATCTTTCTTGCTCTGAAAAACTGCCGTACACTACGATGACGGCGACGATAACGGCGGCGACACCAACAATCGCAAGAACACCGCCGATAGCAATACAAATTTTAATAACAGCGACGATAATAACACTTGTATAAATATATTTAGGCTACTTATTAAGCTATATAGATTAAGTTATTGCCATTACTTAACTAACTCCACAACTGATGTAAAAATTGTAACTATTATAAACCTTCACGCTGCGGTCTGGGTGTAAATAAACAACTTGACCTTGAATCTTGGTGTAACTGAGTGCATCGCGTCACATTCGAGCGTAACACGTCACTAGCTAGGCTGGTACCCGACTCCTCATTCCCTCGCTGGCGATTCTCTGGCTCAGGATATGAGGGCCGGTATGGGCTGCCATCTTTGTACGCGATTTACGTACATGACGTCATCCCACAGATAGGGGAAATCCATACGACAGCAGACGCTTCAAAGCGAAATGACAGCTATTTAACCTTTGTACAACGACATCGCTTCGGGTATTAGTATGGTCTTATCTTACTCATTTTGTTACACTACATAACTAAAATGTAATTTTTTCACTAAAGACTATTGCCCAAAATTTAAAAAGTCGCGCTATTAATCTAGATTATTTTCTTGAAGGATAGAAGTAGGCACATTTCCAGATTTTGTTACCAGTTTTCGTTCATCGATTAGTCGAAGCCGTGGGCTACATATTTACTTCTTATGTGACTCTTCCAGAGTTTATTTTGTGGAATTAATTGTGCAAATTGAATAAAGTATACCAGTATTTCCTTGAAAATCATCTACCACTGATGGTGGTGGGGGTGTAGTGGAGGGGGGGGGGGGGGGGGGGGGGGGGGAATTGGTGGAGGCAAATGAAAATCGTTCCAGCAGGAGTGTTTCCTGCGAAGCTTTGAAAGTTTGATACATTGATTACTTTCTGTATCAGGATTCCAACACATGTTGAATATTTTGAAATTAAAATTACTGGAGTTGTGGAGGCTGGCACAACATCTTACAATAATATTATTTGTGTCAACATATCTGACAGGTTGCTTGTATCATATGGTCACATTTCTGCTGCACCATTGGATTAATAAAATTTGGATAATGAGGGGCAACCGCACCCCAGAGCTCTGCCACACACACACCCCCCCCCAACCACCCAACCCCACCCCCACCTTCACCCCATCCACCAAAACATCCCAGCCAAAGTGTATATAGGGCACCATAGAATGATGGATGGCAATTTCTTTTTAATAATTAGCTTCATTATGATTGCCATAATACATATAATAATGCTATATCTGATTTTCACCATTGAACAACCATTAAAACCATTATTGATGTTAATTCTCTCCAGGTAAATAACTATTATCTACACATGAACCACTGATCTTGTGATCATGTAGGCATTTGGATCAGTAACAGATACGGTAACTCATTTATTAATGCTAAATCCAGATTGATCCATTTGGATCACTTGTCTTTCACAAGTGGCAAATCCAAATATATTTAAAAAAGGACATACATTTACTGCTTACTTTATCAAATACCTGTAATCCGTAGCTGGTGTAATCTGTGAAAGGTTATTGTTGAAATTAAAGTTGTTGTTAATTATGACAACATTTACATGTAAGTCATATGATCCAGAAATTTAGTTTGAAATTACAAATATTTGGACCTACAATGTGCAAATTTATGATTAATAGCAAAGTTACACAGAAATGTAAACATTTTGACAGTTAAATGAAAATCTGGTTTAAATAATCCAGGCTAGTATTATGAAAATAGAAGGTTTCAGCCTGAAACAAGGGCATTTTGGTTTAAATCAGATTAATTTCAGGTCACACTTAAATTATTGTTTATTTGGGGTAACCAATGATACCTAGACAACCAGAGATCAAAGTAGACTTTGGAACCAAGAGGCACAATGAGCATGGTGTCACTCACCTAGGATAATATCAGTATCTGTATAAGAAACATTTAAAATTGGGTTTCAAACACATATTATGGCTGGAATCATGGAAATTTGTACTTAAATGCAGAAATTGGTGCTGAATTACAAACATTTCTGGCTGAAATTTGTAAATTCTGTGTTAAAAGCAAAAGTTCAGAGAAATATATAAATTTTGACAGTTAATATGTGTATCTGGGCTCAAAATGTTAAATCTGTAATGGACCATTTCATCAATTATCAGCCAGTGTTTAAAATTTAACAACAAATTAGAAAATTTGGACCTAAAATGAAAGAATGTGTGAAAATGCAAAAATTTGGTACTGAAATCTGTGAATTTAGGATTATAAGCAAGTGTTTACCCAAAAATATATAGATTTTCACAGTTAATAAGAATATCTGGGTTCAAAATGCTGAAAAAAAATTTCAAATGACCAGTAATCTGAAAATTTAAGCTGGAAATGTGAAGATTCTGGTCAGAAATGTGCAAAGTCTTTGACAGGAAACAAGACAATTTGGACTAAAAAGCAACTGCTTTGTTTAGAAACAAAACATATGGCTGCAAAATGCAAATGTAAGACAATTTAGGCTGAAGATACACACATTTCTGTATGAAGAATTGATATCTATGTTCCAAATATGAACATTTTAACAGGAAACAAGAATATTTTAAGTAAATAATTTAAGAATTTAGGCCCAAAATGGTAAAACTTGGATATGAGATGGTGGCCACTGACCAATAATGTCAAATTCCTATTCAACAGGCCACAAACCTATATTATTGCCATGTTCACTGTGAAGTTCATCAACTAAAAGCCGAGTCCTACCCTTTAATGGTAATTAAGCGAAAACCAGCCTTTGCAGTGGTATTGAGAATATTTCCAAGAATTTATCACTGTAATGCCTGCGTCAGTCATTCATTCCAGTGTTAAAATTTCAAAAAATTACTTTTCTTGGTCTGCAAGTGGACATGTATTAAGTAAAATGGCATTTTTATAACCAATCTTAACCATTAACAGCAACAATTTTGATAGGAAATATGAAGATTTTGGACTGAAATGCATAATCTTTATTCAGAAACATGAAAATCTTGGTACAAATGCAGAAATGTGACCATTTTGGCTGAAAATACAAACATTTCTGTACAAAGCATGGATATCTAAGTTCCAGTTGTGACAATTTTGACCAAAAAAATGACCATTTAAGTCAGAAATGAAAGAATTTGTATCCAAAAAAGATAATTTCCATGCAAGAGAAAGAAATTGATGATGGACACTGGATCAAAGATCAAAATATATATATCACTGTTTTCACTGTCAAACCCATCAAGTAGGCAAACACATGTAACAAAAGCTCAAATCTGATTGGTCGATAACGTCAAGTTTCCTTTAGCTTAGCTGACTTTTCACACATCTGGGAACAACATCGACCAGTTGATCAATCTGGCTTAGTTTCTTAAAAATATTGTAAACGGTAAATTTTCCTAAATTTGAATGGTCATCAATAATAACACATTCAGCTAGTAAGCTCTGTATGAAGTGGATGATGGTGTGACTTAGTGATCCAAATAGTCAAGTAAGTGCCTGTCTTCCAAACTCAGAATTTTCTACGGGTAGAATGGTAAAGGTTTTTCAAAAAATTTAACGACACGCAAACAAATATTGCCTATTGTTTTATCTATTGAGCTATTTAGACCAAATACATTGCCATGGAATAAGCTCATTTGGCCTCTCAGGCTTTACAGACCAGGTGAGCTAGAACTGAGATCTGGCGAAAACTAAATATTTTGAAAATAATCTGTCTGAAAGTGATTTGAGCAGCTATATCCTTAAATCAAATAATCTGACTGAATTAATAAAGAAACAAGGAGTGTTTTGGTCTTGCTCACTCTGATTACAAATAAATCTGTTTTTAAGACAGATGATACGAAGGTTGTAGAATATCTTGAAAATAACCTGATTGACAGCTGTTTGGCCCTCTCAATGGAACAGCAGGTTTCAGTGAAATTGTTTTTAAAATAGTTTGCCTATTGAAATATCATGCACGTACACTGTCATTGTCATACAGAGTGAAATTGAATATTGTTTCCACTGGTTTTATTAATTTGATATATATTTTTTCAGATGAGAGTTCTCACCTCAGAGGTGTTACTAAATGTCAAACATGACCATGTCACCGAAAAGTCATTATTGTTTTGTGTTACAGCATTTTCTCATTGAGTACATGGGTACAGCATGAAATAGATTGCTCAGATTTCCTGATTTTCCAGCTGATCATTGAAATCTTATATAAGATTTTTCATTCCAGTGAAATAAGTTGTGATTTACTTCTTGGACAGCAGATTTTCTATCCCCACACTTTTTGAAAAAATGCTGGAATAATGAAATCGCACCTGTTTGTTCTTTTACAGGTCATGAGGAGACTTTTTCAAGTTTACACCTGTAATGACTAATTCTGCGGTCGCACCAGCCACTAAGTGTTAAACTTTCAAAAATAGTCTCTTGGAGTACAGAGCTATTTTTTAAGACGTCCACTGCAGAAGCTATTTTGGCCGGTTCGGTGATTAATTGGTTATATTCAAGTCATTAACTCATTCAAAACCCAAAAACCATACAACATATTCCTCATGGTAACACGAGGTTGTTGGTTGCACAAGGTACATGACCATTTTGGGCTGATAGATAGTAATACCAGTTTAACCCTCAATGTCTCAATTTCAAGACACCTATACATGAAACCTGTTAACTATTTTGAATCTATGGCAGGAGCAGCTCAGTCAAATTAGTTTCAAAATACTCAATAGAATATTCATTACTGTACATCATAAAGAATTTGTAATTTCTGGGCTATGAGGGTTAAATGCTTAACACTTTGAACTCTGAATATCAGGCTATGAACTCTGAATATCAGGCTAAAAAAATTATTCTGGATGAAAGAAATATTATGTTGAATATTGTGTTTTAACTAGATTCAAGATTCTTTATTTTCATATAGATAAATAATTTAACAGTTCAAAACAGGCATCCACCAAAGGCTAAGGCATGCGGTGGTGGGCCCTTGACAAACTAGGTAAATGCACAGATGAAAAAAAATCAACAACCTACAACAGTGGAAGACTGATATCTCTCCTCCCCCCCACCTCCAACCTCCATCCAGAATAACAACAGCCTACAATACAGTAGCACTACAGTCCAGTTCATAAATAGATTAATATATTTCCAAAACAGCAAAATGTTATCTAATTTTGTTGAATAATTTCAACCTACGGCAGCACTGGCTTCCAATCAAATTAAGTCCAAAATATTCAACTGTACATTTTGTCTTGTTTTGGAAACAAAATAAGTTATTTATGACCCGTATTGTACGTCCAACAGCGGGAAGTTGACATTTCCCGGAATCTTAGAACACGTTTACAGACATGCATTTCAGCAGCTTGAATCTGACAATGTGCTACATATTAGTACAAAATTGTGCCAAACAATATTTGTTTGCATTTCATAAGATGGACTAGACACTGAATAATTGGCGTTTTACGCGATGTAAGGTCTATTGCCGTATTTATAATCAGCTGATTAAAATGTAAACATAGGTATTTTACACTTCACTCATTTGTTTTTGGGTTTGTTTCCCCGGGCTAAAGATTGACAACCAATAGAAATATTCGGTCTTACGTGTATGCGGCTTATCAAAATTAGCCAATCAGCGCCGTGGACTCTGTAGCCCCTACCGGCTCCACTATTGTGATTATGAGCAATTGGAGTCGGGTACCAGCTTAGTCACTAGCTAGTCATTCTCACTTGTTGCGAGGTGATGACGCGGCGCTCAATCTAAATGTAACCAACTGTTTTATGCTTTTTATGGCGTGGCTTCAGGGTGTATGACGAAAATGACCGCCAGCTAAAATGGCCGCGCCCGGGACAAGAATGACCGCTATTATGGCGATAATGACCGCCACTGCGAATTTATATTTTGACTTCTATTACCCGGGGGGGGGGGGGGGGGGGGTTGGTGGTGGTGTGTGTGTGGTTGTGGTTCCGGGTTTTGCTGCTCCTATAGTGTATCCCCCATAGCGCCCCACTGAGGTTTTTCACCCTTCAGCACCCCCACCCCACACCCACCCACCCCCACCCTGTCCAAATACCTTCATACGCCACTGAAATGGGAGTTTGTAACCAACGGTAATAATATGATAAACCCATCTGATGTCAACGCAAGAGCCATTTAAAGGTGCATATTCACAGCAAATGCCTGACAATTAACTTGTTACAATTGTAGACTTTTAAAGGCCAAAATCGTGTGCCTAGATGCCTAAACGAAACAAATCTTAACATATGATAGTTTTACTCCGTGTAAATTATGATACTTTTTAGCTGTGAATTTGAAATAGGGACTCGTGTCTCTAATTAAATTTTTGCACCGTAAAAAAATTATATTAATTTATACTTGACGAAATCATATGTTAAGATTTTTTCGTTTCTTTACGTCTAAGCCCACAGTTTAAGCCTCCAAAACTACACAATTTTATTTTCAAGCATTCTGCTGTGAATATACACCTTTAAAAATTATACAAAGCCAAGTACAGAGTGTGTGCGTGATATAGACATAAGCGGTCAGCGTTGCAGATCATCACTAGGGGGAGGGATGTTTATAATACTATTACATGAAAGCACCGAGTTATAAATTTTGATATAAATATATTTTGAATTGTAAGCTCAACGAAACAGCTGAATGATAATTAACCCTTCACATGTCACATGACCAACGGAGGTATCTTAAGGCAATAGAAAAATCTTTTACAAGTGAGGAAAAATTTATTTTAGAACAATCCCCCTGTTAAAGTTGCATATTCACACTAAACTGCTTTAAAATAAATTTATAAAAATTGTAGACTTTTAGAGGATTAAATTGTGTGCCTATATGAATGAAACAAGATAAATCTTAACATATGTACGGTGATTTCATATAATCTTTTTAATTTGCGAAATTGAATTAGAGAGACACGTACATATTTCGAGACACGAGAGTTGCCAGCAGTAACAAATACCACCACATTGCATAATACTCTTAATAGCAGTAATGTGATATAACCGCCATTGAAGCGAAGAGAATTATCATCCGGGTTACCCGTGATTGTTCAAATTGATTTAATGGTAACAATCATGATAACAACAAAGACGTCTGAACATGTCTCTGGATAAGGTGACATGAAGAAATCCCGCGAAAACATGCTTGCAATAAACACCTGTAATCTAGATATCTATCCAGGTGAGACGCCGAATAATAGAGATACACAATATAGCTTGCGTGTCTGCGGAAGACATTGTTTGCCATCTAAGTTTAATTCCACCGAGGCGTGTTTGCAGCTAGTGTTATGTAACTCTATGATCAAAGCCAATGTTAAAGATCTCCCATTAAATAGAAACATGTTTGCACGAGATATGAGATGGTTGTTGATTTTTGTTCAATTTACCTATCATGCAATACTAACCAGCGTGTATGAATCGTTGCAGTAATTGGACGCCATATTCTTTGCATCTATTGTCTGTAAAAGTCGGGAATTTTCAAAGAAGTAGGCCTATATCTGTCTTGCTATATAGTGTTCTTGCTGTATGACGGCGCAACGAGCCGTGTAACATGTTTTCGATGATCAGAAATGTAATCTTATTTATGATTCATATTGATGTATTAAATATTGTTGGTTATTTTAAAACTAATCTGACTGTCATCGGCAGCCGGGACAGCAGTAGGTTCCAGCGAAATGGATTTCAAATTTTTATCTGTCTATATATATATATATATGGGCAATATTATTTCAATAAACTCATGCATAAGAAATATATGGTGTAGGTGTAACGTGTTTTCACGTGTCAAAATTTAGGATAAAAAAACAACCATTTATTTAACAGGTAATATGTGGCGAATATTTTGAACAAAATTTGATTAGGACTGGCAGACTGACAGCAATATGATCCAGTGAAATATGTTTCAAAATATTCAGCATTGTGTATTTCAATCCTTCGCGGAAAGTACTGCATACTTATGCATACATGTTAGCTCCAATCTCACGCTGAAAGTAGTTGCTGTCAGCATTAATTGGTTTAGGGATTTTTTTATATGAAGAAATTGTACAACTTTAGCCATTTTGGCGTTAAAATCACAGCGGCATTTGTAGGAGTGTATGCATTGTTATCTCGCCCACCCAGTCCCCCTGCTTGCATAACATGTACGCTAATTGCAGGAAGCCATTAAAATGGTAGCGTATGTCCGCCTGAATACACATCTAAGACTAGACATATAATAAAACACAATGATGATCCTCTGTCCAATGAACTATCAGCAGGGATGTCCCTACGGTGGGCGGCGCCGGGCGGATCTACCCACCACTCAGCTACTCCCGCCCGGCACTTTTAACAAAATAACAATTTTGCCCGGCACTCAAATTACCTGTATTTTAAATCAAATATACCATATATAAAGTGTAAAATCGGTATAAGATCATCTGCTTTTCATTATTTTGATGCATGATCGTTTGCAATATATGAAAAAAATAAAAGAATTTACCACGGAATTACAAATATATCATAATGACCAATATAAAATGATCCGCTATAGGGCTCATGCATACGGGAAAATTGCTTGAGTGCCCGGGAAGTTAAAATGAGGTCGATATCTTCTTATGTTGGCCGCGAGTCAGTCACAAACTAAAGCTCTTTTGTCAATGGAGGCGATTCCACTGAACTACATGTATATGAAACACTAGAAGGCCTCTCTAACATGAACTGATTTTGTAATGTCACGAACGTGTATATCGCAAAATAATCTGATATTATGTACTGAAGTAAATGTTTTGAAATAGTTTGTGGTCATAATTTCACTATTCTAATCAGCAAATACATTCAACATAACATTTTTATTATCTCGATTTGCTATTCCTTTGGACGATTTGCTCTGGGGCGAATTGGCAACCCTCATTATGATAATTAGATGACGGCGGCTTACCTAAACAAATATGTAACGCGGATCCTGATTGGTTAAACATGTCGTGGTTAACCAGTCAGAATCTGTTTTAGTAAATGCAATGGACATCGGTTTTGACGTGGTTTGATTCATTGCTATTATTTTGTGATGTACTTCCCACAATTAACCGCTTGTCCAAAATTTTCCAAATAAGCAATCTTGACTATGCTTTGGTTGCAACTGTAGTTGCATCTACACTAAACAAACTTGAGAAACTAAAAACAAATGATGGTGACAACTTGAAGACTATCAATTCTTATATTGACAATCTTGAAAAGGCAGGAGTGGCTGTAGTGGTGAAGCAGCAGAAAGTTAGAGGTACTCCACTGAACGGTGGTACTGACTTTGAAAATGCTAAATGTGACTTTGACAAAAATGTAAAAACTCTCTTTTTGGATAAAATGATTCTGAACATTAGAAATCGATTTATTGACAATAAAGTAATGGAGGCTTTTAGTGTGTTTGATCCGCTAAAAATGGTCGAAAACAGCGAGTGTGTGAACTATGGAATCAGCCATGTAGAGACTCTTGTAGATAGATTTGGTGGACATACAGAGGCAGCAGCTGTTCAAGAGTGGAGCGACTTCAGGCAGTACATGAATGATCACCTGAAGGCTAAAACAGCTAGAGAAGTTGTTTTTGAACTTGCAAGCAACAAGGCGCTAAAGGTTGTATATCCAGTTATGGCATTTCTAGCATCAGTTTATCTGGCATTACCACCTCATACAGCTGACTGTGAGAGAGACTTTTCACAGATGAAACTAATAAAAACAGTTCTAAGAAACAGGATGACAGAAAGGACACTTGACTCACTCATGAGAATTGTGATCGAAGGGCCTAAGCTTGAGCAATTTCCCTTTGAAACAGCTGTTAAAATATGGGCAGAAAAGAAGCATAGACGACTAAAAGTTTAACCCATTCACCAAAATTTACATTAACTATGACTTGACGGTGAACGAGTATAGTGATAAGATTAGTCAACCGCAGTAACATTATGATTTATTAGCTCACCTGGCCAGAACGCTCACAATAATAAATTTTACTCTTAGTTACAGAGTCTGACTAATTAAGCCTGAGTTACAGTTACTCAATACAGAAGCTTCATAGGGTTAAATTTGACCTCCACTATTTTTATGTTGTACTTACCAGAATGCAGGAAATGGCCTCTCAGAACACCTACATTCTAAAATTTTCCGGGGGAGGACCCCCGGACCCCCCGTCTGCCCGCCACTACTTTTGTTCTGCCTACATCCCTGTATCAGTAACGATTGCAACGAATCAGAATGCACATGTATTTGCGCGTCGTCTATCAGATTCAAGTAGCAGATCAGTCTGTAATAAACTTTTGACCCTTACAGACGCAAACTTACTAGACTCAAAATTATCTCAAAATTTTCACAAATTTCTTTGCGTGTATCAGATTCAGGTAGCAGATCAGTCTGTAATACACTTTTGACCCTTACAGACTCAAAATTTTTCACAAATTTCTTTGCGTATTAGACATTCTTGTTTCAAAGATTTCCGTACCTCTTGAGAAACTCATTTGTAGTGAAAATAATCAAACTTGCGAAATTTTTCAATTTTATTTATTTGCTAATTGATAATTTCAAAATTCAGCGTATCATACGCAAATATAAATTGTTAAAATCTTATACTTAGGCTTCAATTGTAGCACTAAACTTCTTCTAAATATCTTTGAGCACTCTAGCGTTATCTAGCAGACGTACAGTGTTCACTTTTTAAATTGCTACTTCCGGAATTTTCGTTCCCTTCTACGCGACGGTACCTGAAAAAAACCCACACAAATTTTATATAAGTTAAATTAGATCGGACCTCGTAGTAGGCACCATATTATTTTATTTTGTAACTTATATACGCATATAGAATATTCATTCGTAGCGGATAGTAGTTATTGTTAGGCTTATTAGGAATACCATAGGAATACTATAGCGGTCATTTTCGTCCCTACCGCGGTCATTTTAGCTCGCGGTCATTATGGACTGAGATCGGCTTCAGTGGCCTAGCTATGGGAGTGTCTAGAGCGGGTGGGTGGGGACCGGGGAAGCACCCCTCGCTGTTATCACCCGGACCCCTCCATATATTTCGAAGACCATTCGTCCATTGCAGACGTATAATATTAATAATATTACACGTCACAAATTGTGGGTCACGTATTTAGAATATCAGGGAATACTGACTACAATGATATGACCAATGATATTTTATCGCCAATTGCCCACACATTATTTAATTTAAGTCAGTATTTGGCGTAGAGTGGTCAGGGGTAGAGCAATAATCTGTAAATAATTTTGCAATATTGAATATATAGATACTAGTAATAGAAATACGTGCTCTTCTGAGGCATGCCGTGTCGCATAGACCTGCTCAAAATGCACACTACAATAAATAAAATGCAGAACTTCTCTTGTGTTTAATTGTTAAACATTACAAATCCCTAAACATATTACCAGCAAAAGGCAACACATTACAAAACAGTAGTAATACTTACAAACATGTTTCTAGCGTCTCTGTACATCCATGAACGCGGCCATGTTCAGTTCAGTTTACGTAGATCCCTCCTATGTACAGGAGCACCTCCGATTGGAGTATAAAAGACCACCGGCTCACGCACACGATTCAGGTCAATCTCATTTGTCTTAACTGTTCGTATATGGTTTAGTGTGTATAGATACTGTCGAATCAGAGCTTCTATTCTGGTAAGGCAGGGGCAGGACTCCCTCACACTTGTCAGGTAGATGGATGGATCCAGAAGGAACGAGGTTATTGTTTTGCTATGAGTCCAAATATGATGAGTTAGCGGAGTACACATATCACACAGGTTCGTCTGGATTAAAGGCAGGTATTTTCGCCTAGCGTCTTCCATGGCACTGCACGTGGACAGGAAATGTGTGCTGTCTTCTGGTCCATCATGACACAGGAGGCAGGTAGGATTAACCGTGTGCTTGTTGAACTTGGCTCTATTCGATTGCAGGATGTAGCAGCCCGTTAGGAGCCGCAAACGTACAGAGAGAGTGCGGATATCGCGAGGACATGTAGTTAGTGATTCAACAGATGGATGCGGAGTCATACAGCTGGCTGGGTACGCGTGAAGATACTGCAGTGTCGAATATAACTGTGATTGCTGATGTAGTTTGGTGGACCATAGCTCATTTACGCGTGTCTTTACGATCCTCTTCCAGGGTCCTTTGTCAGGTGGGTTTTCAATAAGGTCGTGAATGGATGGTAAATTGTATTTAGCTAGAATGCTGCGTATCTCAGCGAACCAACTGTTTTGGAAGAATCCTTTCATGATAGTTTGACGGACTGCGATACGGAAGAGAATACTTGCTGGATCTGATATGATGTTTCTGAAGAGAGTAAGCTTCTGTGAGTCGATACGTCCTTCAATAGGCAGTGTGCCAAGGTGAAGATATGGTGATGGATATGCTACTCTTTCTGGTAACCCAAGGATCTGAATGAGCGTTCTGTGGAAATATTTCTCCATCAGTTGCAGCTCTGTTTTATTTGGAAGTAGGACGTCCATGCCGTGCAAGAGGATCGGGAGTACGTAGGTCTCGAGGAGATGCAGAGAGACAGTTGGCGTTATCCCATTGATGCCATGCAACCCAGCACCCATCAGTGAATATGCCGCTCTTCTGGCCTTTTTTATGTTTTCCTCCACTGATACCTTGGCACTCGATAGACGATCTGTTCGCTGTATACCTAGATGGGAAGCCTGTCCTGGAGTTGACAACTCTTTGCCGTTCAGTAAGACTGCTGGTTTCTGAGATTTACAGTCAGACAGGAGAGCACATTTAGTGGGTTGAAGCTCATAGAATTCATGGGTACTGTAATGGTGCGCAATGTCTAGCAGTGTCTGCATTTGGAATTCGTCGTTTGCAATGAGGCTGACATCATCTGCACATGTTGGAGAAGGACACGATATGGTACCGATTCTAACATTGTTATCTGTCGAGTCCAGATGATTCAGCAGATCATTGATATAAAGCTTATAAAGGTCCGTAGAGAGGATCCCACCTTGTCTTACACCTTGAAGGAATGGGAGCTCGCTGGAATATTCGCCTGACCATTTGACCTTTGTTGAGGCATTTCTATGCAGATCCGTAATGAGAGTCCAGAGAGCACCATCGATCCCTGCGAAATATAGCTTTCGTGCAAGGCTAGCATGATTGACCACGTCAAATGCAGTTTTGGCGTCTAGAAGTGCGACATACGAGTCTAGGTTTTTGGATCTGGATTCAATACAAGCCTCCTGTAGCAGCAGAGCACTATACATTGGAGATATCTTAGCTGTGAATCCATATTGAAGTGGGTGTTGAGCATCAAGGATTGTTTGCTGGATACGTAGCTTTAGGATCATCTCTAGCATCTTACATACTGAGGATGTGACGGTTATGCCCCTGTACGATGTAGCCAAGTTGTGATCACCCTTCTTTTTGTACACTGGAGTCAGTATGCCTGCTTTCAGGACAGTTGGGATAACTTTCAACCGTGCAATGGCATTGAGAATGTGTGTGAGCAGAAGTATAATCATGTGTCCTCCTTTTTTCAGATGTTCAGCTGTAATCCCGTCAGAGTCTGAGGCTTTCCCACTATTAAGGCGATTGACAGCATGCTCAACCTCTAGGTATGTGAATGGAGGAAGATCTGGCTCGAGGCGACATATGTCCTGTAGAATAATTTCGTCGAACTCGACTTCAGCTTTTCTGGTGGCATTTACAGAAATATTAGGTGTTCCCAGCTGCTTGAAGTGAGAGAACCACCCATCTAGAATCTCGTCCTTAGGGAAGAGTGTCTCATGGACTCTAAGTTCAGTCAGTATTGGGGTCTTGGTACTGCGCTGCCGACGAATTAGCTTGAAAAAGAGTTTCTTGTCACTGGTCTTTGCTTCTAGTAGCATTTGAATGTCAGTATCGCGTTTTCTGGCTGCAGATCTCCGCTGTGCTCTGCGCAACTCTTTTGCTGATTGATGACGCCGTGCTGAAGCTAGGTCATGTTTATCGCCTTGCTCATTGCAGGCTTTCCACTGGTGGAATGCTTTTTTTGAGTCGGCCACTGCCCTCGCGATCTCATCATTCCATAGACGGAATGGCTTTAATGGTTTGATGGTAGTAGTTGGAGAAGAAATCTCAGCTGCAGATTGCAGAGTATCTCGTAATTTGCTGTAAGTGCTACATAGATCAAGCATGCTATTTATTACTGGATTGTAATCAAGGAGTGCCTTCTCGATATGTTCTCTATATAGCGGTAGGTTGACCTTCTCCCACTTGATGCGTGGTTTTATACAGGTTTCTGGCTTAGAGATCGATTTCTGAGATGCTACTGTAATGTTAAACGCCCCGATGATCGGGTAGTGATCAGAGCAATTAGTGGCTGATTCAACTCTGCAGATAGTGGTACATGTTTGAGAGAGGAAGTCCGACAGAAGGAAATAGTCAATTGTGGAGCTGCCACAACCATTTACATGAACAAAGGTTGGCCCCTGCGTCCTGTAGTCAAGGTTTTGTTCGCACAAAAAATCATGCATCAGATGTTGTCGCTTGAGCTTGATCTCCGTACTCAAGTCGCAATTGAAATCGCCTGCGAGAAGTATGTGATGAGAAACGCTATATTTCTGGTAGATTTCATGCAACTGGTCTAACATTTCTGCAAATTTCTGTTCGGCCTGCGTGTCTTTTCTGGCTGGCATGTAGACAGATGCAACCAGGAATGGTGCATTCTGACATCGCACTTCGATACATTGAATTTGACACTCCACCTACAACCACAGGAGATCTGTCTGTGCACCCACACACACCCCCCCACCCCCACCCCATCCAGATGACCGTCTGTCTCCGCCCCTGTTGATTTCAAAGGCACACGTGATCTATTTACCCATAATTCCATGTTATCTGCAGCAGTTACTTGTGGGTCATCTACAACCGTTTCGGAATCTTGCATTTGGCGCAAAAAGTTGAAATATGGCTGAAGACGGCTTTCAAAAGTGGGTTTTGTGGGTCACTGGTCAATTAGGTCTTGTGGGTCACTAATTGCAAGAGTGTGGGGAAATGCGTATTTCGACGAGTTCTAACATTTAGAACACATTTTGAGATGGTGCTTTGTGGGTCATTATACAGTGACCCATAAAATACCATGATTTTTGGCAGTGACCCACAAGACGACTATGAGACACACTATATATCCCGCAAGGTACCATTCATAAAACTATATATATATATATATATATATATATATATATATATATATATATATATATATATATATATATCTCCTTCACAGATTGTTTCAAGGGAGATAACTATGTAAGCCTATGCATACTGTATATATTAGTGTTCAGAGTTACTTCCCATTAAACAAACATTTTTTTGTAATGGTACTCTATATTGTTTATATTTTTATTGTTTTATAGGAGATCACTAGCTGACAGTGTTCTTTAAATGTATACAATCTTACAAAATGTAACCAATATATTTGGTTCGCAAATTTCTTGTTTCTAATGCCAGAAAATGCTCACTCCACCTACAACCACAGGAGATCTGTCTGTGCACCCACACACCCCCCCCCCCACCCCCACCCCATCCAGATGACCGTCTGTCTCCGCCCCTGGTTTTAGAGGCCTAAGTTGTGCACCTAAGTGTAATGAAATGAAATAAATCTTAACATATGAGGATTTCAGTCCGCATAAATTTTTCTTTTTTATTTATTAATTTGAATTAGGGAGACGAGTCCCTAATTCATTCAACCTCCCAACTAAAATTGCAATAATTTATGCAGAATGAAATTATCATATGTCAAGACGTGTTTCGTTTCCGTTTCACATTTCAGTTTCACATTTATTAAACTCAGGCTAATGAAGTAGCATATGAGGGTAAATATTTATAACAATTATCATGGCAAATAAAGCCAACTAAAATATACAGCGGTTATAAATAATTCAATAAAATAAATAAATAACATTTAGATTTATAGTAGCGATAATTAATATATTGACATTTTCTTGGCATAGAAAGGCATTTACATTATTTTGGGGAGAATTGGCCTGGTGCATATTGAAAGAATTCATTTCGCTTTTTCTATCAAGTTATTGGTTAGGTAATGCCTAGGAATAAATGTTTGTCTTTCATTGTTAAACATTGTATAATGAATATAAAAGTATATCTCCTCACCTATGCAATTGCATGTATTACAGACGCAGTCATTTCGTTCAGTCACCGCCCATGTCTTGGCATCTAATTGGTAGGTGAGTCAATGTTCTGAAGTGGCACAGAGTTATAAAATTGCAGTATGATAATATTACAAAATATTTTTCAAATACAAAATCACCTTTTATTATAAATGTAAAGCACTAAGCGACTTGGTTAGAAAATTTCAGCTCTATATTTTCCTTGAATCCATTTTGTAAAGCCATTGTTTCCTGCCTATGATGCTAGTTTTGTTTACGTTTTCTGTAACAAATGTGGTATTACTTCTTTTCTCCTGTTATGGTTAGTATTTTTTTTACACTTTTCGATGGATTTAAAGTTGATATTCTTTGTTTCCTTAGGAAAGAATATATGGAGGCTTTCCATATCGAGCGTTCACGATTTGCGTCCCAAATCTAATTATATTGCACTGTATTGTAATATGTAAGAGGTTTTACCTAATTCTGTATAAAACATAACATTCAGCGTATATTTCTTCATTTGTTGAATAATTTTAATAAATCCTATTTGACAAATTGTTAGTAGTTTCCTGTTTTTGAAGCCCCAGTTTGTGGATGCATATAAAATAGCTTGTACCCCCATGGACTAAAAAGGTGTACATTGTAAATTGCTTTTATTTTGTGGACGTGTGCATACATTGCTTTAATCCCTTGTGGTAAGTTTTGCTTTCTATAAAACTATAAATTGCCATTATATTTGAGTACTCTAAAAAATAAATATTGATCTTCTATTTATATGCTATGCCCTACCCCATCCCCATTTGAAAGGCTGGTTGGTTAATTTTCTTACATTTTTCAAATATTATTATTTTAGTTTTCAGATGATTTATCCACAATTTCCACTTTTCACAATTAACCGTGGAATACATTAAATATATTTTGTAGAAACATGTGTGTTTAAGTTATAGTCATAGTGTCATTGGCATAGAGAAGCTGACTCAGATATAAATAAAGGTGTAAATTATCAACTCGTTCGCTAATTGATGTGTAGTATTTTGAAGTAATTTTCTAAATCAGTCAGTAAAAACGAAAATGGGATTAATCATCCACTTGTCTTACGCCTATTCAGCATGGAAATGTTTCTGATTTAGTTGAGTTATGAAAAACAAATGATTTACTAGACTGATACACATTAAAAGTAATTTTAAAGCATTTTCCTTCCAAGAAATCCTTTTCACCAAACAACATCGAAAGCGTGTTTGAAATGTATAAACAGCTCTATCACTCCTTCTTTTCTGCTAAAAAAAATGCTGCTATGCGAGGTGCAATGAGAATATATTATCCAGTGTGGATCTACATTTTCTAAATTAGTTTTACGAATCTAAAATTCATTATATTGAGACAATCTAATTAAGCCTCAAGTGTATGTAATTTTAAAAGATTATTTTCAGGTGTTCTAGCCTAAATGTGCGCCTTTTTTGCTGTAATGTATGAGAATGTGAAAAATTGATCACGTTCACGAGTTAAATAATGTGCTATTATTTTTAAGCTGATTGTTGAAAATTGTTGCTGCCATGGATAACGAGAACTTTCAGCCAAATTAGTTTCAGTTTAACATTACAAAAGCAAGCAGTCATGAGAGAGCAGCATCGTTAGCATTCGATATGAGACGTTCGGGTAATGCTGATTGTTGGCCCATTACAAAAGTGGTCATTATGTGGTTAGAGTATAATATGCCTATCACGATAAGACTATTATATTACACGACTGACGTCATTGGACAAGGTCTAGAGCTGCAATTGAGTCAGTTAATCTAAAAATAATATTCCCTTGGTCTGCAAATTTACAGTTTTCAAGACCACCTCAGAGGCCGGCATTTACCGACTTTGGTATCAATATTAATTCTAAGATTATGATTAATCACTGTTGGCTATGCCGAAAATTTTATTATGCTTGTTTTTTACAGTTTGAGTATGATAACAGCGCTGTGATTATTGAACCATTGAACTGGGTTGCCATTTGTGATCAGTATATCGTACAATTTTACACACTGTAATTATCGCCTACTAGTTTGCAGAGAATTTTCACATAGCAACGTACCAATTTCTAACAGCGATGCTAATCAGTTATATCTATGGTAGCGTGTTGGTGATGCAACAGCAAGATCTACGATATGCCAACATAAGAGATCGGCATCAAAGTAATGATAAAACAGAGCTAATCTGAGAACAGTTCTGCAGTCTTTCTTATTTGAATTCATACAATGTGTGGAAACTATATCCATGTTTCCATCGGGTATTTGAGTGAAAATATTAATCTCGATTTAAGAACAATATAAGGACCCCATGCTACTTAGCTGCTTCCATGCAATGAAATTACTGTTATGCTAATGAAATCAACATGGCCTGTTTGACAGTCATTGGCAAGTGTCGTGTGGTGCAAGCACTGGATCAGTTTGTATAATTTCTTTACTAGTTATCGACAAATGTATGCACCCTTACCCACCGCCCACCTTCAAAGTAATAGTGAAACACATGTTGTTTGCATGACGAATAAAAGATGGAAAATTATTACTTATTCCAGCCGCATTTTGAAGACATCAGCAAGTATGGTATTAAAATGGTGTTTCTAAACAAATAGACATGTTTGGATGATATCAGCAGAACAACAACGACTGGGGGCAGCACGGGAAAACAAATGATTGTTAGATATAAAAACTTGTTTGAAGCAGGTAACCTGACCATACGCCTTTATTGAGGTATCTCTTCTAAAAGAGAATCTGGTGTCTGGAGCATAGGTTTAGTATGATAATTACTTAAATGCATTCAGAATTCATCACCAACATTACATTATTCGTGTCTACTAAAACCAGTAACAGATATGAACATGAAATAGCTTTTCAACTATGATTCTTCAGATCAGCCCTATGATAGATTGATATATTATGATGTATTTACATCCCCACCTTACCCATCCACTGACTTCATCGACGATATATTCATATCATCTGTCACCTGAATATCTCAATAATGGCTAGCATATGTGTCCCACATGTCACATGTTTATCTAATGCATGCTTGGCTGATGCATCTTCTACTACATGATGAAATAATATTCTTGCAGTCTGTATGATGTTTGGATTTTTGTTCACAACATATCATCGGCAATCAATTATCAGAATCCGGATGACATCATATTTCTATCTGTAGACGTCATTTTACCATCAGGAAAGAACATCGGAAATAACTCACATACATGTGTGTGTTGTTTTTATCATGCACTACAAACATAGCCATGAAATGAATGCAAATCATTACACATTTTCTAGTCAATCACATTCAGTTTCGATTTTACTCCATCCGTCTATTAATTGTCAATTAGTAAACGAGTGTTTTCTTCTTAATGTATTCTTTCGCTTTCTGTAATTGCCAAGCGCATCAATCAAAATCCTATCATCTTATCATAAGATGGTATTTTATAACCATTTTTTTTATTATTGTTAACATCTCCCATTAGTCAGATTTGTATTCAATTCTTATTGAATATTGCTCATCCATGTTTTGCTTTTGATATTTCTTTATGTATTGTACACTTGCCGGATGTAGGGCTGCAGAGAACCTCTGAAAATGGCATTATTTAGAGAGTTTAGTATTCCGAGAGCCTTATTCCCACTTCTGTCTAGGTTTTGGAAATGTATGTTGTGGAACTGGAAAGTGGTGCAGTTTTGTGTGACGCCTAAAAACGTGCAATTATGTAAACGTGCATAAAGCAATCTATATTTTTTGTCAAATCAAATGCCATTTCCGAACACCAATCAATGTTTCTAAATAGGCATCATCATAACCACAATTAAGAACTACAAAGTGTTAGATATTCTCTATAGGAATGTAATTTACAGTCATTTTAGTGACCTAATCAGGAAAAAAATTCCATCTGCTAACAAAAATATGTACTACTTGAAACACTTATATAGTAAACTGTGTAGTTTGGTTTCAGTTTGTAATGACGAGCTAATGTCTTTTATCAATAATGTCTTCATCACTTTCTTCACTGTCGTCACTTTCATTACTTTCAACAATGTCACATTCAGCGTGGGTGCGTTCATTTTTGCAATCATCACTGCCGGTGCAAGAGCACATCTTTGTGCAACCCAGGCCATGGTCACTGCACATACATGAAACATTACGCATAGCCCTTCATTTGCAAATACACAACAAACTGTCAATTATCTCAAATGCCATAGGGCACAATACATTCCCCTTCCCTCTTCCACCCATACTGCAGGGGCGAATGGAGTTGGTGATTTGCTAAGTGGGATTGCATCCAAATCTATGTTTGCAACATTGATCTCTTACACTTCTCCATGAAACTGGATTCACATGGTGGCAAATTGGCAATACTTGTGTCTGTAGTTGCCATTCTAGCCCTCAGCTGTCAGTTTCCATGGTATTTATTCACAGCTACACCAAATGGATTTGCCATATTAGTATGGATGTGATGAACTATTGAATTGGCATGCTTTTCATCACGCTTGAGCCATGCAGGTTAACACTCTCTATGAGACAACATTTGTGACTGGACATCATGTGAAACAGTCTTCGAACAGATGTCCTTCATGGCTGACGAATATTCTCTTACTATGTGCTTTGATAGCCCTATCTGACGACTGCAGATTTCCTCTGTGTTATAGCTAAGAGTCCTGATTTGTGCTTAGTGTCTTTTATAACTGTTTTCTCTGTGGCCATGTCCCATGGAATCCAATTAAATACTCCTGCCGTTTCCTGTAGACTGAACTGTCCTTGCTCAAAGCTGGATTGAAATGTATTAGGCATTCTATATAAATATATAAATAGATGTAAAAAAATATGGCATATAACGTTACTTTTATTGAGCCGTATCTATTTCAAGGATATATAGGCAAAGGAGGACTAATGCTATGTTAAGTGAAGGTCCTTGTTTACATCAAGAAATGCATTAAATAAATGCCAGCCAGTCAACCAGCCAGTCAGCCAGTCACAATAGCAATTGTCGTTTACTTTCCATATGTGGTAATCAAACTTGATGTGTGCATCCATTGCAGGCTTAAGATCTATATGCCAATACAATTTTGATAGTAATTTTTATGATAAAGCTGAAAAACAGTCAAAATCCATCTCACGCATATAAGCAGTGCGCAGATAATCAAGGAAATAAGCGAGAAATCCTAATTTGAAAATGCACAAACCGGGAATTCTGATTTCACATTTTAAAATTCCGTCGATCGTCGAGACGCCTATATCTACGTCACTATAGTCATGGCTACATCGCCATGCATGGGACTCAATAGAAAACAACGCAAATACTGACAGCTCTAGTAGTTCTAGTATCACCTGTATTCCATTTTTTCTAGCATGTGTTTCCTGCTGAATGAGATCTTGCACGTATATTTTTATTAAACAAACTAATTTAGTGCATATTGGTTTGGGAGGAGGTGTGTGTCAAATCCGGCAGAATTCACAAGTGTTCATTAGGATTATGGTGCAAGAGAGATAAATTGTGTGTAATAAAACATCGATTGAGCCAATACATTAGTGTGATTACAGTGTTGGTGGCAGACTGCCAGATACTTCGCAAAATCTATTTTTGTCACTAACTGAGAACCTTTCAGGTGAATCGCTGTATATTTTCTGAAATAATGACGTACATGTGATCTATTTCTGAGAAGTTGTATGTGTCATGTCATCCACATTTTCAGGTGCGAAGCATAACAGAAGTAGGTCAGTGTGACAGACTGTTCACACTTCACTCATAGCCATCGAAATTATACTGACCTATTTTAATATATTGCATTTAAAATTAAATTAAAGCAAGACAATCTATATTTCTTGTAGCATATTGTTTGATAGGTCATATGAGGACTAATAAATCCTTGTGTTGACTAGCTAACCTTTAGTTATAGTCTAGTAGGTTAAGTCGAAAACTGAGCAAAATCATTTAAAATGTGAAACAAGCATGAAAATTGGCTTAATTATACATTTTTGTATTCTCTATCCAATAAGAGCAGGACACACATGATCAGACACATATTTTAGCCGCCATTTTGAATTTCATCATGGCTGCTTTCGAAACTTATTTATATAATACTCTACCTTCTAGGACACATATTTAGATGAATAAGGTGACTTTATATTTTAACTATCCAAAGAAGTTGATGAGATTATTTACGAATACATAGCTTATTTCCTTATATCAATATTCTACATGGCACAAGCAAAAAGCAGGATTTGCAACGAAATTGTTGTATTTTGAATTTCGTTGGCGGGATCACATATTTCAATTGATCTGTGCACTCTTTGTGTATTGATACCACTCTATCTATAGCATGAGCCACCACAGGTGCAAAATGCAGTGCATGAAAGGGAAGAATTAATGCATTTACAAGGGGGCTTACAAGCCTTTTTGTAGCCACATTTGATTAACTCTTTGCAAGACTTTGCAGCCTCAGGAAGGGCTGGCGAATAAGGTACCCAGTGTTCATTTGCCTCCTTTGTCCATCCCCAATCAGATGGGTTTGGTAACTGCTGTTGAGCTTTGAGTGCCTGTCCCCAACAGTGTCCTTCATATGTCGATCTTCTGATATGCTCAGTAAGCGCAGCCTTAATTGGGTGTATGTGATCTAGCTGCCTTCCCTTTGCAAATAGAAGTTTTCTTGCCTGGTTTACTTGGTTACACTCACTAGTTCTGTCATAGAGTAGAATGACAAAACGTTGAAGCCTGTCCACCAGAAGCATGTGTCCCACGCCGTTTTCTTCCCAATGCTGCTGAAGGAGGAAGAGGTATTACAACCACTGAAGGCATCAAAGAATGGCAATGCCCTAGCCGTCTGCTCCCCAAGTGTGCTTGCAATGGTATGGGCTGGTATCACTTTATAAGTTTTCTTCACACCAAAAGCAATCCATAATACATCAAGTGGTAGGGAATGAAATGTAGCAATAGCTAGGACAACCATATCTGTGTCGACTGTTCTGATCAAAACTTTGCGGTAGCCATGTTGTGCACAATCTAGTACATGTAACAGTATTCTTGTGTCCGCTTCCTCATGATTACATGGTGCAAAATTAAGTGCATTGTCACACTCATGAGAAGACAAAACTGTATTGGGCTATTCAACTGTTTCCCTGGAGTAACCAGCTTGGCAACACATTTTGCTAAGAAATTGTGCAGCTTTTTTTTATGTTCAGCAACACGAAGGAAACTACCAGTTCTTCGGGATCTGTGTGGATGAGTTAACAACAAGTCGAGTTCCTGAACCTCTTTCCAGCTTGGTACATCCTTTCAAACTGTTGTCAATATACTGATCCCATACCACGTCCAGACGCTTGGAAGATTCAAGATTCCTCATTAGATATGGAATGAATACTTTCTCGGCAGTCACTAAAGGTAGAACAGGATTTGGGAAGCAGCATATTGATGACAATAAAACCATCAAAATCTTTGCATCAACTGTAGGGTTACTACCACTAGTAGTAGGGATCACTCTTTCAAGGCATGCAATAAGGTCTGACTTGGTGCATGCTCTCAGTTGTCCCACATCTGATAAAGAAGGTGGAGCTGCTTGATTCTCG
>CM067366.1:13675314-13705430 GCA_034401795.1 Chaetoderma sp. LZ-2023a | reverse complement strand
ACGACACGACGATGTTGTGCATGAAAAATTCATCCGTATCTCCATTTCTGTATTGGCACGACATATACATTCTGGAGAACAATTCACAATTACTCTTTAGAGTGCTCATTTGATATGAAGTCTTCGATTCTCTTTTGGGAGGTGTCTTCTGGAAAAGAGGCATGCCATTTTTTGCGATGATATCAGAAATGTGGGTTGAACAGTTGACCAGTCTTCCATCAACATACTGTGACTGTCCTACTTGTCTGATCCTTTGAAGAGTGGATATTGACTTCTCTCCCATTACCTTTTTGGTGTGCAACACTATCAAATATGTGCTGTCCTCACTGAAGTGGGTACCATATTCCTCGAACTTAGCAACCACAGCCTTGACATGTTCTACAAACTGAGACTGAATTGAGACACTCTGATCATGGTGTTGTGTTATTATCTTAGTAGGTAGCTGAAATAAATTTTCAAACTCATGAACAATTCTAGCCACTTCTGGACCATCTATGATTCATCTTAACAAGGCAGCTGGTTTCTTTGTTATTTTTATTATGCCACCATCACCTTTGATCTTCTCATTCATCTGTTCATGGGCTTGGTCTAAAGCCATAGCAGAAAAGATATGTGCTGTTTTCTGTACGGCAAAATGTCCTCTTATGAACTGATGTAGCTTGTTGCTGTAGCTGAACCATATCTTTTATGTGAATTGGCAGCCATCTGGCATAATTTGTGTGGCTCAAAGATAACATCTGTCGTACTATCTTCCCAAGACACTGAACATAGAGATTAGAATTGCACTCACGCACTGAACGAATATACTGCATAGTGAGTAGTTCCAGTTCCAAAACCATAGCCTAGTATTGGAATTGTGAAATCTCCTTAGTATTTAAACTACACCATGTGCTGAAATCAATGGCTTGGCCAGGACAAGGAGAAGACATCGTATATGTATCTTATGCAGAGAGTTGCAACAAATGCTGCTGTTACTTGATGAACAAATCTTGATCTAGTTACATGGGACCCTTTGAGTATTGCGTCAGCTCGACCTGGGGTGGTGACATCTGATTCTACAGCAATAGTTGGCCATCCACTGCGATTTAGGAAGTCACCAAGAAGTTTCATCAAATTCATTTCTATGTGGGCCCATTATCACCTCAAATTTGTTCTCACCAAAGATATCTGGCCATGTCCATTGGATATTCTTGGCAATGGAAAACAATGGGTTATCCATAGTTATTACAGGAATTTGACGTGGGTGTAAATTGTGAGTAGCTTTGCCCACAAGCTTCATTGCGTGTACTATCATTGGTACTGGGTTTGCTGGCTCTACAAATAGAGGCATAAGTGCAATTTGTGACACAGAGCCAATGTTATATGGCTCCCTCTTCGCATGGTATGCTGCCCTTGATACAAGGTCTTCAGGGTCTAATGTCTCCTTTTTAAGTAAGTTTTCAGCCATGAAATCCAACCAGCCATATTCCTCTTCTTTAGATCTAGCTAATACAGTAGTCTGTGTTGTAACGTGTCCCTCAGTTACAGGTGCAATAAGATCTTTTGTTGATAGTTCCACAGGAATCACTTCTGGATATTCAGCTGGTAGTGGAGATAATGTTTTCTGGTGGCTAACATTTGAATCTATCATTATTCGGTCGTGTTCAGTTCCAGGATTTTCCTGACATGGTAACTGAATCAGGGATATAGTAGTTCCATGAAATGAGTTCTTAGCCTTCCTTGCAGATGGATTATGGCCGATATTATCAACTGCACCAACAGTGAAGACATCCTTTTTCAGAGTAGAGGGACAGACACAACCATCTCTTCAAAACTGTGCACAGACACTATTTGCAATGGTTGTAGAAATTTCCTTTGTTCTATCATATGATATACATAAGCCGTGGCTTGACAACTTATCAAGTAGCTCTCTTTGTCTTGTTTTGGCATGAATAACCAGTCCAGTGTATAGAGCAAGGGGTGTCTCTCGTGACTTAGCATGGCGTATATGAGTTCAATATTGTTCACTGGTTATCTTCTTGGTATTAAACACTAACAACTGTGAGAGTGCTAATGCTACCTTTGTTACAGCGTTTGGTGACTCCTTTTTCTCTTGAATACTTGTGCCTCTCAAAATCATTCTCACAAGAGCGAGAACACTTTCTGAGACAGCTTCAACCTCACATCCCTTTTCGAAGTTACCATTAAAGGAATAGTCATATTGTAAGATTTCTTGCCTCAATATGTGCGCAGCATGTACCAAGTGAATTGCGGCATCATCAGAATTATATGAACATAGTCTTCATATTTAGGTCAGTATTGGCGCTTTCTTTCTGGTGCTGTCTAACACGATTGTGCAGAGCAGTCAGGCAACTAATGGTATCTTGCATTTAAAGCAGACATATCCCCTTCTGAAAGCTTGCCTAGAAGTTTTCTGTCCTGTAATATGTAGGCATAGTCTCGAACACGGTGATCAACTGCTAATGTCAATGCGCTGCGAACGTGTTCATTAGTGCCATCTTCATCACAGAACAAACAATTTTCTGTCCTTTTCATTGAACTTGCTACAGAAGTATGTCTGGTTTTAACTGGACTTTGTTCAGGTTATTCATCTTTTTTGTCTTTTCTTTTCTGAACACGCAGAAGCTTTTGCTTATCAATTTTATTTCGACAGCTTTTATGCCATCGTGCTTTGTTTGTCCGAAGAATTGTCTCAATACATTCAGCAGTGTCCATTCTGGAAATATCTATTTTCAAGGGTAAGCAATTGAGATTGTGGAACTGATACAGGTTTTCAGCAATACATTTACAGCCACATTCCTTATCACTCCCCTCATATATACATAGTCCAGGATCAACTAATCTCTTATCTGTTTCTGTCTGGCAGAGAACACAAAGCTGCCAGTCTATTACATTTGATGAGTCCAGACTTTCCAAACACTGGGAGGTACTTGCACTAGGATCTACAATCAGTTTTAGACATTGTGTAGACCAACAAAGACTCACAAACTATCATGCACTACAAAGCATAAGACTGTTAACTATGGCTAGGGCAGGTGCTGATGATGTGCAGTGCAAGGGGCGAATTATTTGAAAATAGCAATGAGTTGATTGTCTTTGTACAGTATAATTATTAGTTATTGCGCTAAATCTGATACATATTTATTTAAACGTTTAAAGACTCTTGAATCAATTATCTCTGTATAATTGAAGCCGAGAAATTTTCATTTTCAAATTCAAATTTACTTTAAATGAGACTTTATAATATTACCCCCAGGCACTTTATTACAAGATTGCAAAATGACGGCTCCCGATGGGCCCCAATCGCGTGTGTCCTGCTTTTATATGAAAGAGTATACCTAAAACTTATTACATGCCAAATTTGGCAATTGTTTCACAATTTGAACGATTTTTACTTAATCTACTAGACTATTATTAACTTATTAAATAAAACATTCTTTTTTAAATTGCTTTTAACCTTGGCATAAATACAGAATTATTCGGATTCTTGTAATATATCTTTCATTGATCAATAATTCCAGGTTGTCTGCATCTTGGAGATTGTCCTTCAAGACCTTTTGCCCCAGGTCTACTTCTAGGTATTGGAGTATGTGGCGTTATCATATACATTGGTGCAGTATATAGAATCTGCTTGCACAAGCTCGGTCATAGAAGGGGCATAGGCCTAGATGTATTCATTGCTAGTGTAGTGAATATTTGGATGCTGTCACTATTTCTCGCCGGTAAGTATTTAACCCTTTAAGCCTTTCTTGATGAAGCCGGCCAAAACCGGCCTCTGGAGGAGTCTTGAAGAATGCCCATTTGCAGGCCAAGGGAAGACTATTTTTGAAAATTTACCACTGAAATGCCTGTGTCGGTAACCGAGCCAGCCATTCCAGCAGTAGAATTAAAAAAAATAGTCTTCTCTTGGCCTGCAAATAACTATTCAATAAAGAAATATCTTGATATTCTGAAAAAAATTAGGTATTAGAGTGTTAATGGATAATTTTGATCAGGAAAATCAAAATATTTCCTTATTGAATGTCCTTTTGCAAGCCATGAGACGACTATTTTAGAATAATACCACTGGAATCACTGGCTCAATTACCGAGCCAGTCAGTCCAGTGGTAATTTTCAAAATAGTCTTCCCTTTGCTTGCAAATGGGCATTGCTATAGACCACTGCAGAGGCTGGTTTGAGCCAGATTCCGCATGAAATGGTTAAAGTTATTGTAAAAGTGAAATACGACATCTGACACAATGGACCTTTCCAGTTTTAGCTATGCCCCGCCAATCATTGGCTAAGCTCCACTCACACCTTGCTCATATTGCGATCGATTGCACATCCAATCAAATTAGTTTCAAAATATTCAACAGAATGTTTATTAAATGGTAAAGAAATACAATTCGTACAATGTGTCGGACTATTAAGCGTTAAAGACGGACTATTTCGAATCATTCATGACGTCATGCTTATGACGTCATATGATGGATGGATAAACTTGGAAAGGTCCATTATCGCACTAGCAACATCGGGAGAATATAACTAGGAAAATGGGAAACCTATTAACAGTCTAATACAGACCATAGCAAAGCAGCAAATTATTAGCATTAGCAATGTAAGTGAATCATTATAAATTATACATGTATATATGTACAAAATGTCACAAATGAGTCGCATGGTGTATAACGTTTGTGATGGTCGAATAGCTCTTATATATCTTCCGTTCGTCTGCTCAGGTTTGTTGTGGTAATCAGGTGATTATATTTTCTGCAATTGGTTGAAGCCAGAATTTGCCAGTATGCCATATTCTATAGGCTTGCTTATTTATTAACATGTGAATATCAACACATATAGCAAATACAACATGCCTGAATTTAATTTTTTTTTAATTCCTTATTTATTTCAGGGGTATTTATTTACGTGGGCAATTCTGACGAAATTGAGACAAATGGCTCCTACACAAACTACACAAGCTACGTGAATGGTACGCGCTATGTGAATGACACGCACTATGCACAGGGCACACGCTACGTGAATAGCACAATCTTCATATACTATTGCAATCCAGCTGTGAGGTACACCGGACTAGCACTCATTCAAGTTTTTGTTGGATATATTGTTACTCTGTTGATATATTCATGTATTTGTTAATCTATCATGTCTTCGAATGGAGAAATCTGATTCGTCGATTAGGTTGGCAGCCATCTTAAATTTTCATCGATTTTTTTCAAACGATTTATAAAGTTCTACAGCACCAATAAACCGGTTAAAGTAAAAGTTGAGAAACGTTTTCTATGAGTGCAGTTGAATCAAGTTAAATTAAGATAAGCTCATTGATCAATTGCTTTGTCCTAGTTTTCATTTTAAAAACCTCATCTCTTTCCAAAACTGCTGCTCGAATTGAGGTCAAATTTGGGAAAATTAGGCACTTTTAATAAATCAGTAATAGAGCATATTGTCACCATATAACAATCAATTTTGAGTATTTTCACGACAATTTTACGCGTAATAGCAAACTGGCCCTCATTGTGCAATAATATGTGTTGAATTTAAATGTTCTATTTGTGTCCAATAAAACTACCAGCAGCCATCTTGGATTTGAGGCAATCGCAACTATTTTACCACTCTTATTGAAAGATTGTTACATCCAAAATTCTGAGGAGATTCAAATAATATTTAGTAGAAATTAGATGGTCATATTGGTGCCAAAAAGTGGACAAAGTTTGGTTCAGATCGAGCAAGAAATGTGTTTGCAATAGTCAAATATAAAGAATCTGACTACGTGGGAACTGCTGTCTGAAAATGTTGATTGGCTGGTCATTGACAGCAAATGCTGATTTTCCTTTAATTGGCTGGTCGCTCACCAAATTTTCGTCCAATCGGTGTTTAGGAACAGAGATTTCTACCAATCAGATTCTGTCAGGCCATCAAGCCATCCAACAGATGTGAACCTAATTGTGAATGAGGTACAGAGTCGGAATGCCATATACTGATGAATGGGACTGTCAGTCAAATCCACACGCCTTGGAATCTATTTTCTACATATGGCTACATGATTCACCATGAAAAATCCGAGATGAATCATGTCCTAAATACAACTGCATGATTCATCATTGAAAATCCACAATGAATCATTTTCTAAATGTAGCTGTATGTCTCGTCAAGGAAAGTCTGAGTCATGTCTGAATTCCTACCAATCAGCAATTTTCCGGACGGTTTGTTCAGTCAGTCAGCTTTTCCAGCCATAGAACCATACTTTTTTTAGTCTATAAAAATAAGTACTGTACTAAATGATGTACTTGCGAATACTACATCATAAATGATAAGATGATCACATCATACTGTAGGAATGTGATTTTACTCTAGATCTCGGTAAAGGGAAATATATAACGGTTCTAAAAGGTAAGGGAGAATTAGTTGTGGATTTTAAACCACTTGAGCAACAGCTGGCTAAGATGAACTAAAACTTAACATACGAGTAAAATATAATATTTTCCTGCATGTAAACTTTCAAACGATAAAGATTGCTCTCAATGACGAACCTAAAGCTGTGGTCACGTATCTTGTTCCTGGATGATTTACATACAGTAGATGGACTTATACCAATTCCATTCCATAGACTGGCATACAAGATCTCAATTAAAAATGGCACAAACATCTCTCACGACATACTGAATTATATTCCAGAAGTGTTAACCTTAGATGGCGGTATAGCATTAGCACCCGATGATAGCCGTATGACAATCTGTTATACCTTCGAAGATGGTCGTTCAGAATTCTAGCTTCTCTAGACCAGCACAAGAACATTGTCTAGTTCTCTCTCCTATGCCTGCAACCTCAACTTAAACACTATTGTTATATGCTTGGGATGTTAATACTAGTATGTGTGATGGCTGCATTGTAAAGTTGGACCACTGTGCTAATGACATAATATAACTCAGTCAACATCACCAACATGAAGAAGAAGAAAAAGAAGAAGAAAAAGCAGAAGGGGAAGAGGAAGAAGAACAGAAACTAACATGAAGTGTAGTGAATGTAATTTCCATATTTCGAATGTAACTACTTATCATTGATGGGCGTCACTGCGTATCAAGGATATGTGTATAGCCATATTTGCAAAGATTCTGTACAAACAGATCTTTATACATGTTAAAGATGATTGCTATGGCTGCCTTAACGACACAGGGAATCAGTGTGAAAATTCATATCCTGGAATAACATATTATTTCGAAACAATTAATCAAATTTCTGAGTACATTGAACAGAAATGTGAAATCAATTCAGCCAGTGAAGTCTCTGGAGTGCTCTTCATGAATATGGAAATGTTTTAAAAGGGTACTGAACTGTTTAGAACTGAACTCCAAATTAGCATCCCACCGAGAAGGGACACAATTAAAAGGAATGATTACTAAACTATAAATTCAGGACATACCATTTGAACAACAACAACAACAACAACAACAACAATAGCAGCAGAGGCGGCAACACTAAAAACAACAACAACAACAACAACAACAACAACAACAACAACAACAACAGCAACAATAATAATAATAATAATAAAAATAATAATAATAATTAAAAAAATAATAATAATAGTAACCAGACCTGTAATGGCAAGTAGTTACTGCAGACAGCTTCCAAGCCAGTTCTCCAGAGCTCTAGCTAAGCCACTTACAGTTTCCTTCCCGCAGCAGCACAAGTCAGCAGTCACGACTAAGGCTATAATGGTTAAGTAAAGATATTCAGCAGTATGAGCTTAAAGCTGGTAAAAAAGGACAAGAATTACCCAAATCTGTCATAAACTTATTGAAAACAGCAAAAAGTGATAAAACCCGTTTACAAATGTATCAGAAAAGTGAAAAACACAGATCATGAGTAAACGCTTTCAGAAACTATAAAAAAAATAGAGAAAAGTTAGCAAAATCTGGTCCGAAATGCTGAAAATAATAAGGAAAACTGCCACAAGTTGAAAAAAATCACTTTTTTGCACCCATTTGATATTTTTGCACTCATTTAAAGTTTTTGCACTCAAATTACGTTTTCTGGACTCTTGAAATTTTTGCACTCATTTAACGTTTTTTCATCATTTGACATATTTACACTCATTTGACGTTTTTGAACTCAAATGACATCCACACGTATTTGACATTTCTGCACGCAAATAACCTTTTTTGCACTCATTGACTTTTTGCACTCATTTGACTTTTTTAGACTCAAATGACCTTTTTGCACCCAGATGACATTTTTGCAATGTATCAGTCAAAGGATTAATAGAAACTTGGTATTCAGCAGTAAGTGTTAATTGAAATTTGTAATTCAGCAGTAAAAGGGTTAATGGAGACATGCAATTCAGCATTATAAGGTTTAATCGAGAGCTGTAATTCAGCAGTAAAATGGTTAATTGACCTATACCATTCAGCAGTGAAAGGGTTGATTGAAACTTGCCATTCAGAAGTAAAATGGTCAATTGCACCTTGCAATTCAGCAGTAAAATGGGTAATTGACACATGTCATTCAGCAGTAAACGGGTTAATGGAAGCTTGTAATCCAGTAGTAAAATGGTTAACTGAGGCTGGCTATTCAACATTAAATGGGTTTATAGGAATTAGTCATTCAGCAATAAAAGATGCATATGTGACTCAACATTTATAACTAAATGTGTTAATGCATCTAATAGTTTGATTGACAAACTTACAATTCAAGATTCACGTCATAAGTATTACTACATAAATAGTAGCAATTTCATTTTTTGCACATTTCATAGCTCCGCCGTTTATTGTTGGATTCCATTGATTTTTTAGGGACTGTAGGGATTTTGTTACCGACCAAGTAAACCGAATTTGAGGGAAATCTATCTAGAACTGTTAGAGAAATGAGGATTTGTTGAAATTATGATGTCATCAATGGTCACCGAACCATGCGATACGGCAACATTTCTTTCTCAGATTTTAATCAGGATCTGGGATCATTCCAATTTACCAGTTTTCACTCTGATACAGACATCGGTTTCATAGAAGATTGTTAAATATGCATAAAATCTAAGATGGCCATCAAGACATGTGGCCTAGCAACTTCCTGTCTTCAAACTTTAAACAGGCTAGGGCATAATTGCAACCTACCAAGTTTCAGCCCAGCGGGATCACTGGTTATGGAGAAAATTCATGGCGAGTTAAAATAATAAGAATAGGAATA
The DNA here is from genome assembly GCA_034401795.1 of Chaetoderma sp. LZ-2023a. Taxonomy (NCBI): domain Eukaryota; kingdom Metazoa; phylum Mollusca; class Caudofoveata; order Chaetodermatida; family Chaetodermatidae; genus Chaetoderma; species Chaetoderma sp. LZ-2023a. Next base: position 13,696,253 of record CM067366.1, on the reverse strand, counting down.
ATAGTGAGAGCAAGTACAAAAGGCGTTCACTGCAGCTTGGAAGCCTACTAATAATAATTGTTAAAATTGACAGAGCTTGTAATGTCACAATGATTTGTTTGTAAATAGGATTAATTTTCTGTTTTTAATCATCATAATGCTCGGCTGAGAATTAAGTGAATGCGCTGTGTGTACAACGTAGCTGTCAAGACAAAACACACGTCCTAACACACACAGGCCTCAAATCATATATTGGGAAAAGATGACGGAACTTAGGTGTTAACTGTCTCGCTACCACAAGCCACCAGACATTAATTTCAATGAGGAAAAACTCGACTTTTATTTTGAGGAGAATTTGGCTTATCCACCAACAATTTTGGGTCAATTTGTTTTCAAAATATTTAGCAGGTCCAGAGATATTAACCTTGGAATATACGGTCTATAAAATCTCAGCAGTAAGACGGTTAATATAGATAGGAAATTGGCACAATATGGAATAGACCTTTCCACTTTATCAACCCATCCTATGACGTCACAATCAACTATGAGACGTGTAGAATGGCATCATAATTCATGACGTCATGAATGACGTCGATAAGTACGTTACGAACGCATATTTGAAGACGGACTATGTGTATGTGTACGAAGTGTATGTCTTTACTATTTAATACATATTCTGTTGAATATTGTGAAACTAATTTGACTGGACGCTGTTGATGCCATAGACAGCAACACCACAAAGTCAAATTAGTTACAAAATATTTAACAGCTTACCTGTATAGTTTTCAGGAAATTGATAGTTAGGGCATTCGGGGATCGATTAATCCCAACACGGCGAAGTGTGGGTGGAGCTTAGATAGAGATGGGCGGGACATAGCTATAACTGGAAAGGTCCATTATGTAGGCCTATGTTTTCTTAATAATTTGACCGCAAAATAAGAAAAATAAAACATGTATGAATGTAGGAACTTCGCTGCTGAGTATTTTTATAATAATTTGACTGGAGGCAGTTGCTGCCTGAGGTAGCAACAGATGTCGGCCAATTGATTATTAAAATATACAACATCTTACCTGTATAGTTTGAGTTGAAATTGTAATACTAGGATTTCATTGTTGAAATCTATACTTACTGCAATGGAAATAAAACGTGTGTGTCTGTGTGTGTGTGTGTGTGCGTGCGTGCGTGCGTGCGTGCGTACGTGCGTGCGTGCGTGCGTGCGTGCGTGCGTGCGTGAGTGAGTGCGTGCGTGCGTGCGTGCGTGCGTGCGTGCGTGTTCTCGTGAGGGCCTCTCTAAGATCAGGCCACTAAAGATGTACCATCAGCAAATAAAGATTTTTATTATTATTATTATTATTATTATTATTATTATTATTATTAATCCGCGATTCAGTCGCAGATTATTAAAATCACTGGGGATCTTTCTTCTTTCTTCTTTTTTTCTTTCTTTCTTATTCTTCGCCAAAACCCTTGCACCGCATCTCCTCCTACAATTTTCATCCTATCAGCTCCAAACTTGGGAAACTTCTGCTACTCAGCTTTGGAATCGTGTGCTTGTGTTTTTATTTCGGATTGGCCCAAGGATTTTCTATCTACCCACGTTTGAGTGGGCAGAAAAGTCTCATAGGAATTGTATGGGATTTTCATTGATGGTCTTTGAAGTGATACTAAACCCAGATGTTTTTTTAATTTTTTTAATGGCCTCCAGACCTTTGTCACCCCAATGCATGGAATATGACCCATAGGGAATGAATGGGAACTTCAGGATGGATCTTTGAACTGCGACTACACCTAGAGTTTTGATCAGATCACTATCATACTTGGTTGGGATGTTACTAATGGAGGACATTTGCAAAAAAATATTTGTTCAAAATGGTCGCCATGTCAACATTTTGGTCAAAAATACCAGGTTTCGTTTTTTGCAAATAAAAAATGCAGAATTTTTTTTCCAAAAATGGCCACCAGTCGCACATTTGGGTGTCAAAAATACCAGTTTTCGTTTTTTGCAGATGAAAAATGCAGAATTATTTTCCAAAATGGCCACCAGGCGCACATTTGGGTGCCAAAAGTACCAGTGTTCGTTTTTTGCAGAGAAATGAGTGAACCTCTAGGTCTTATATTGACTTTAATTGGTCTCAAATTTAAAGTTGATCCATCAAACGGTTTTCGAGAAATCAGTTTTTCCGTGGCCAGACATCGCAGATTTACAGATACTTCAGCAAATCGTGTGTTTGTGCTTTTATTTCGGATTTTCCCAAGGGTTTCTGAGCTACCCACTTTTCCCTGGGCAAAAAGTCCCATAGGAAATGTATGGTAATGTTCAGTATTGATCTTTGAAATGTTACTACACGTAGAGTTTCAGTTTCAGTTTTCTCTATTCTACTCAGGCTATGTCACAATAGCATATGAGAGCAACATTTGTACAATTTGGTGGTAGATATTATTATTATTATTATTATTTTTATTTCTAGTAGTAGTAGTAGTAGTAGTAGTAGTAGTAGTAGTAGTAGTAGTAGTAGTAGTGGTAGTAGTAGTGGTAGTAGTAGTAGTAGTAGTAGTAGTAGTAGTAGTAGTAGTAGTAGTAGTAGTAGTAGTAGTAGGAGTAGTGGCAGTTTATGTGCTTGTTGTGATCCCATGTGTTCCGGCGCTAGTGACATCAATATGTTATCTATAATTTGGGTCGCTATTGCTGATTTATATCGCCATTGTTAGCAGCTGTTGTAGTAGAGGGGGCAGTAGTAGCAGTAACAGTAGTAGTAGTAGTAGTAGTAGTAGTAGTAGTAGTAGTAGTAGTAGTAGTAGTAGTAGTAGTAGTAGTAGTAGTAGTAGTAGTAGTAGTAGTAGTAGTAGTAGTAGTAGTAGTAGTAGTAGTAGTAGTAGTAGTAGTAGTAGTAGTACTAGTAGTAGTAGTAGTAGTAGTAGTCGAAGTGAACGCACGCGTTTATTTAGCTCTGCAATTGCTGCCCGAATTTGCTAGTTTCTAGCGCGATTTTGTAGATAAATTTTATACATATATTTCGTATTAGTATTTCCTTTCAAACTTTATATTTAATTTGTAAATTCTTGTCTTGGTTGGAGCGCATTTTGTGTCTCCATTTTCTCAAGGCATTCCTCTTAGCTGGTGGTTTCCGCCATTTAATAGGGCTCCTCTTACTGTGGTCAATGCAATACATTTCTCGCTGCGCCAGTCTGCTATTTCTATAGTTCGTAGGCTAGCGCATTATATTTGGCAAGATCGCTTGAGTGAGTGGATTTAATTCCTTTGTCATTTGTAAGCACAAGCCTAGTTCTTTAACTATATAAATCCTTATAGTCAGTTGGCTGTCCCCGGTCAACTCGAACAGACTAACAAATATATGACTTGACTATTTAATCATATATTTGTTAGCATACTTTAATCGGCTAGGTGTTAGTGAACCACTTAGAAAGTGGTTCAAACTAACAAGTATACGACTGTACTCTCTATTCGTATACTTGTTGGTAGACGTCAGGGTTTCAAAAGGGGACACTATTTATTTAGTGTTTAGCTCTTTCCCCGACGTCTTGGTGTTATATATTTGTATTATATATTGTAGTAGTATGGGGTACTGCTTTTTATAAAACACCATGGCCACCTCATATAAGCGTACCCTGAGTCTTAAAATCACGACAAAGGGGTGGGGTGTTTCGGCAATTGAGGTGTATCATGGGTTGAAGGATGTAGTTGGGGCAGGGCCACGGGTCCTTCAAGGTCTTGTTAATGTTTCCAAATCTGTATGGAATGTCACCGTAGTTAATGAAAGTGTGAAGGAAAAGTTGCTTGACGAGGTCCTTGTCGTGAAGGGTGAGGTGTGTAATGTGGAGGAAATAGATTCTGATCGTCTATTAGTCAAGATGAAGGTTCCATTAGAGATCCCAGATGAACGGGTTATCATTGAATTGACCAAGTATGGCAAAGTGGACAAAGTAGAACACGAGACCTATCCATTTGATCGAACCTTAGAAAATGGCATCAGAAGAATTTGGTTTGAAAAGGTAGAACAACCTCTCCCAAGCAAGGTCACCATAGATGGTCGATTTATCTTGCCATTATGGTACAGGGGGCAAATCAAGGAGTGTAGAATCTGCTTAAGCACAGAACATCTTGCAACAGATTGCCCTAACAAAAACAAATGTCTAGTTTGTGGATCATCTGATCATTTTAAGTGGCGATGCCCGCAGAACAAATATGTCAAAAAGGGTGCTGATAAAAGTGCAGAGCAAGTTGTCTCTAAAGAGAATGTCATAGAACCGGTAGCTTCTGAGATTGTAGCTGAAATCCATACTAATGGGAAGCACGTTGCTAAGGAAAATGTCATCGAACCAGTAGTTGCTGAGATTGTAGCTAAAGTCCATGTTAATGAGAAGCATGGGGAAAAAACTAAGAATCCAATCGCTGTAGTTGCAGGCGATGAAATAGAGGTTCTAGATGAGGGGCTAAGTCTTACTCCAGTAACAAGTCAATCCAAGTTTGATGAGAGAGAGGCTAGTTCCACACAAGTTGAAGATGATGATAAATACCCTCTGGAAGAGAGTTTTAATTTAGGACAAGTAAAATTCAGGTCGCAAGATACTGAAACTAACTTTGATTTTCCACTGAGTACACTCAATCTAGACGATTTAAATAATATAGAGAAAGTAATTGGTGTCTCGGATCGATTGAGTGGAACAAAGCGACAGAAAGATGGAGAGAGTTCTGAATCAGAAATAGAGGAAAGTGATATAGAAGACGATAATATGTCAGTCGCTGAATCTGATATATCCATTCAAACACAGAGTTCTAAATCACCTGATGAAATGGTCATGTACAGGTCAGAGGCAGGAGAGGTGTTAGTTCCATATGTGACAGCAAATGGTGTTAAATATAGGCATCTGCGTCATGATTCAGATATATTAAAATATAAGCATTTGGAAAAAGTTGAGCTAAGTAATGAAGCGTTTGTGAGTAAAATAGGTAAATGGTCTAAGAGAGGGTCGAAAAAACCAAAATCTAGTTAGCTTAATAATGGCGGTTTTACACAGCATTTTATTACCTTTTATGCTAATTTGCACACTCAATTGTAGAGGCTTAAATAGTGACATAAAGCAACGTCACTTACTAGAGACTCTTAAAAATGAGCAGATTGACATTGCTTTGATACAGGAAACAAAAATTCAGAAGTCAGAATTATACGATAATTTAGAAAAGATTTCTGGATCCAGAATATTTTATTCGTTATCTCAAGATAATAGTGCAGGCGTAGCAATTGTTATACTCCCTCGATGTTCAGCCTATGTAAATATTATCTCTTCAGTATCAGGTGCAAATGGTCGCTGGGTGAGAGTCACGCTAGATATACAACAAACACGTATCACGTTGCTGTGTATATATGCACCTACATCTCATCAACTACGTCGTAATTTTTTTAAGGAGATGTCTAAAACAGCACTAGATAACATCACTGAAAACTTAGTAATGGGTGGTGACTTTAATTGTGTCTTAGACAAAGAAAATGACAGGAATGCAACTTCAACTTATACTGATACATCACATAGACTCTTAAAAGAAATATGTGATAATGAAAATTTAGTGGACACCTATAGAATATCAAAACCTCATGGTAAAGATCTTACATGTTTTTCGGTAGATGGTAAAGTTGGTTCAAGGATCGACAGAATTTATGTGAATAGTTTGTTAACAGGGTACTGGAGAGATGTTAATATTAAGCCAGTTGCATTCTCCGATCATAACATGGTTTGTGTAACCTTTGCCAATGCTGACTGGGTAACAAAAGGGGTCGGGTTTTGGAAATTAAACACAACACTGTTGGGAGAAGAATTTTATAAGAATAATATAGAGAGTTGTTGGCAACATTGGATTAATAGGAAAGCATCATATAAGAGCACATTGCAATGGTGGGAGGATGTTAAACTGGATTTAAAGTATGTTTCCCGAAAGTATGCTATTAGAAAAGCACAGGAAATACGCAAACGCAAGAAAACACTTCATCGATCACTGATGAAAATTAATGCTAAAGTAAATAATGGTGAAGAGAATTATTATGAATTACTGGTTAAAATTAAAAGTAAAATAAGAGATATAGAACAATATGAGTTTGAGGGTGCAAAAATTAGAGCAAGAGCCCAGATGCATGCAGAAGGGGAAAAGCCAACCCGATATTTTTGCGCATTAGAAAAAGCACGGGCAATAGATAAGGTGATGTGCTCATTAAACATGCCGGATGGTTCAACCGTCTTTACCAACAATGAAATGAGTACTATTGTATGCAATTACTATGAGTCATTGTACAAGTCAGGGGGAATTGATGAAGATGCAAAATTGGATTTGTTAGCAAATATAGACAAAAAGGTGTCAGACACAGGCAGTGAATTTTGTGATCAACCCTTAACACTAGAAGATTTAACTAAATCCCTTAAAGGTATGAAACTAGAAAAATCACCGGGGTGTGATGGCCTTCCAGTTGAATTTTACCAAACGTTTTGGCACCTTGTAGGTCCAATAATGGAAGAATTAGGCACTGAAATTTTTGAGAAAGGCCATTTACCACCAACTATGGCTAGGGCATACGTAAGGCTAATATATAAAGGAAATGACAGACGTCTAATTCAGAACTACAGACCAATTTCTCTACTATGTGTAGACTACAAAATAATATCCAGAGCACTAACATTGAAACTAGGTAGTGTTTTAGGAGAAATCATTGGAACAGAGCAGACATGTGCTGTACCCAGGAGGACAATTCTAACCAATACCATGGTAATAAGAGACCTTATACAATTGGTTGAGAAGGATAGCATCCCTTCAGCTGTGATTGCCTTGGACAATGAAAAGGCATTTGACCGTGTGGAATGGGATTTTCTTTTTAATTCTTTGCAATCGTTTGGGTTAGGCTCAAACTTTATTAAATGGGTAAAGATTTTATATACGGATATCAAGAGTAGCTATTTAGTGAACAATCAATTATCCAGAGAAATTGTCTTAGAACGTGGGGTTAGACAGGGGTGTTCCCTATCGCCATTATTATTTGTTATTGTGATGGAATCACTTGGCATAGCATTGAGGCAAAATAATAACTTTCAAGGCATATGTATTCGTGGCATAGAAAGACCACTTAAGCTGTCACAATATGCTGATGACACAACTGTGTTTACCAGTTCAAACAATGATTTTGCAATTTTAAACCACGTACTAGAAAAGTTCCAAAATGCATCTGGTTTGAAAATCAATAAAGGAAAATCCAAAGGATTATTTCTGGGGCCATGGAAAGAGCGGAATGACCAGCCACTTGAAATCAATTGGTCTAATGATACCATTAAGATTTTAGGCATCTATTTTGGCAGGAAACCGAATACAATACAAAATTGGAATGAACGAGTATCTAAGCTTAAGAGAATATTAGCAAATTGGAAGCGTCGTCGTCTTTCAATCTTTGGTAGAGTGTTTGTTGTCAACAACTTGGCATTATCTGGGCTATGGTATACAGCATCTGTTGTACACATGCCAAAACATGTAGAAAAGGAGGTTAATGAGTTGATATTGTCATTCATATGGGAAGAAAAGAATCATTTAGTTTCCCATCGTGTTCTCAATAATGCTAAGTTAGAAGGAGGACTTGATTTAATTGATATTAAAGTGAAATGTGTTTCTTTAAGGTTAAAATTTTTGGATGATCTTATTACATCAGATGAGACGTGGGCATGTGTTTCACGAGCTCTCATGGAGAGAATTGTAGAACCATTTCTGGCGGAGCATGTTTTTACCTCAAAGAAGCCACCTCCGAATAGCCAAATGATACCAGATGTGTTTAAAGATCAAGTTAAGGAGTTAGAAATATTTGACAGATACATGCCTCCACCTACGTGCTGGAAGGAAGTACTAGAACAGCAATTGTGGGGCAATAGTAATATATGTTATAACAATGCAGTACTTTATCTACCGTCCTTTGCAAAATATGGCATTCAACATTTATCGGATATGATACACCCTCAAACACGTAGATGGATTTCAATGCAAGACGTAGCTAGAAAAACACATATGAGGCATATAGATGTCCAGCGGTTGCTAAATAAAATAAAACATGCTGTACCAATTGAATGGTTTCGTCTACCAAATGTAAATAATAATAGTTTGACTCCACAACCCGCATTAGTTCTTGATGATGAGATGTTAAAATACAAGATGAGATCCAAGGAATGGTACCATATTATGAGACGAAAACAAGTAACACCTCCCATAGCAATTAGGAGATGGGATGACTCAAGCTATAAACCATCCAGTTGGAAAAATGTATGGAAAATCTTACATTCTCCATCCATACCAAATATGGCTCGTGATTTATTGTGGCGATTACTACATCGACGGCTATGGGTGGGACACTTGACATACAAGTGTAATATTACGACTTCTGATAGGTGTTACTTATGTCAAACAGACGAGGAAACAATCGAGCATTTATTTGCGGAATGTCCAATATCGTCACAATTTTGGGACTATATCAGCCAAATCTTGGCAAAATTTGGAGCGAAGCCCATTGTTCTAGACACGCATGTAGTCTTGTTTAGAGAGTTTGGATCAAGCGGTGTAAATATCATAAAGTCTGAAAGGACTATTTTAATAACAATACTAACCATAGGTGTTTGGGCCATTTGGAAACATCGGTGTGCACAGACGAAAAATCCATCTATGGGCAATCACAATAGAGCAATAAAGGCAATATTTCGTTCATTGCTGCTGAATCATATTCCTTGCGAATATTTTAGATTAAAGCAGCATGGTAAAGAAAAAGTATTCAAGGACATATGGTGCAAAACAAACATAGTTTCAATGGAGTTGGGAGCTGTAAAAATAAATGAGCCTGCACTAGCTTAAATCATTTAATTACTACAGCTGATTTATCTGTGTCTTTTAATTGATCTGTGTCATGTAATTCATTTTAGTCTGCACTTTGATATTGTTATGTTTAATAATTCATGTTAAGAAATAAACAGACTGGGGTAATTTAATAATCAATCGATAAAGTAATTTGCCATTGAATTATAAAATTGTCCCAGGTAATTTTAGGAATTTGCACAGAGTTTTATAGGGTTATTTGTTCCCGGGTAATTTACAAAACCTTACAACAAAGTAAATCAAAAATGGAAACAAGAGCGCCATCTATTTCCATCTATTTTTCTGTAATTTTCCTGCTGACTATATATGTTATGCTACCCGAATGCTACTACGCCCGCTGATCTTTAAGACTCAGCCCACTGGCGTCAATGATTGACTTATTTGTCATTGATTGACGAGTCACTTTTCATTTGTTGAATAGTTGCACTCGCCACACGGGTCTACTACCACACATGGATTGAATGGTAATTTACAAACCCTTACAATAAAGTAAATTGAAAATTTAAACAAGAGGGCCATCAATTTTTCTGGAATTTTTCTGCCGACTATATGTATTATACTACCCAAATGCTACTACGCCCGCTGATCTTTAGAGAATCAGCCCACTGGCGTCAATGATTGACTTATTTGTCATAGATTGACGAGGCACTTTTCATTTGTTGGATAGTTGCACTCGCCACACGGGTCTACTACTACACCTCGGTTGAATAGTAATGCCTTTGTTAAGTTTTGTTTTGCTATCGGAGCTTTATCAGCATATTGTTTTGTATCTATACCTTTTAAGCCATATGTATTTATAGATTGTATTAATGCTCATTATTTATCATTGTTTTGGTGTAATATTAATCAAGATTACTAGTTCACCAGGTTTTTTTCTGGGGGTTTGCAAGCCTTTTTAAAGGAGTTCCTCCGTGAAGTTTGTCCGACTGCGTCAGCGTCGGTTTTTCAAAAAAAAAAAAAAAAAAAGTAGTAGTAGTAGTAGTAGTAATAGTAGTGGTAGTAGTAGTAGTAGCAGTAGTAGTAGTAGTAGTAGTAGTAGTAGTAGTAGTAGTAGTAGTATAGTAGTAGTAGTATAGTAGTAGCAGTAGTAGTAGTAGTAGTAGTAGTAGTAGTAGTAGTAGTAGTAGTAGTAGTAGTAGTAGTAGTAGTAGTAGTAGTAGTAGTAGTAGTAGTAGTGGTAGTAGTAGTAGTAGTAGTATAGTGGTAGTAGTAGTAGTAGTAGTAGTAGTAGTAGTAGTAGTAGTAGTAGTAGTAGTAGTAGTAGTAGTAGTAGTAGTAGTAGTAGTAGTAGTAGTAGTAGTAGTAGTAGTAGTAGTAGTAGTAGTAGTAGTAGTAGTAGTCAATATTGTCAACGCACTGGCTCAGAATCTTCAATAATTGAAAAAATTCAAAAATTTAAGATATTTTGGTTTATCTTACTGCCTGAGATTTGTCATTTTGTTTGAGGAAAGCCATATGGCATTAATGTTAACCCTTTACTGGTTAAATTTGTTCAGTAAAATCCAAATATGCGCTTACTTATTTAATGTACATTTGCAGGCACAGACAAGGTCATTCCCGAGAATATGCCACTGGAACGACTGTCTCGGTTCCCGAGCCAGTCATTACAGCGGTAAATTTTCAAAAATACTCCAATCCCCGCCGGCAAATGGACATTGCCCAAGATCACTAAATTGACCGTTTTTGGCTGACCATCATGCAAGGGTTAATGTTGAATGATTGAGATGGATATTCTGGATAGCTATTTGAGTTTTGCTTTTACCAAGATGTCACGTAGATTCGGATTTTTCTTAAACGCAATTACTGGACGCTTGTTAAAGGGTTGTTTCAGTTTCTCCTGTAGGTTTTGATACTCATCTTTCAAGATTTTGGAAATTTCAACGTTTTTCCGATTATAGGTCAGAATGAATGGAATTTTGTCACGTTGATCAGATAAGCCTGGGTCCGAGTTTATTCCCCTTGGCCACTGTGTTTCGAGTTCTTTAATCCAAAACGATTCTCGAAGTTTTCTTTGTTTATCAGTTTCTTCTGCCGTATCTGAAAGGGGTGGCTGTTCAATCGGCATAATTTCAAAGTCACGAAGGACTAAATGGTCAGGAAGATTAAAATGTTCGGAAACATGTGTGTCTTCCTCTAGCCTAATATCTGAGAGGTGTCGAGTTGCCCGCCATCTTAATGGACATTTGGTTTCGCCGACATACTGTTTTTGGCACAATTTGCATGAAATTAGATAAATAACATTTTCAGAGTCACAATCTAGATTAGACTGAAGTTGGAACTTGCTTTTGTTCTGAAAGCTCGTGAAAGTATTCTGGTTTGGGAGAAATTCATCTAACTTGCACCTTTTCTTTCCGCATTTGCGAGATTCGCCTACACCTATAATCGGACGATTGTGAGAAATTTTGGTAGGCCGACGATTTGAGGCATTATCTGGAATGGTTTCCAAGCCGTCCAATGTTTCAGATTTGATTTTGCGCAAGAATCGTGAGGAGTAACCTCGTGGTTTGAGGGCTTTGAATAGGGTAGAGCACGCTTCTTCAAAGTTTTTCCTATCACTCGAATTCCTGTGAAAACGGATTATTTGTGATTTTACTATTCCTTTAAAAGTATGCGGTGGATGGAAAGATTTTTTGTGCAATAGCTGATGCGAATCGGTTGGTTTGAAATACACTTTGTAGTCTAAGTAGCCAGTTGTTTCATACTTTAGACCTTTATATACAGTTACATCCAGGAAATCTACAGACATCTCGTCAATGGTTGCTTTTAATTTGATATTCGGATCGTGATTGTTCAGAATTTCGAAAAATTCATCAAACTCTGCCTTTGTGTGTTGCCAAATCATGAAAATGTCATCAAGGTACCTGCGATAAATGAGGGGCTGTTTTGGACACTTTTCTAACGCTTCCTCCTCCCACTCTGCTACGTAAATATTGGCAAAACATGGGCTAAAGCGCTTGCCCATCGCGCAGCCGCAAATTTGTTGGTAAATTTCGCCATCGAATTCAAAATCATTGCCTTTCAGACTCAGCTCTAATAGAGCTATTACTTCTCTGTCTGGCCTGTTGGTGTCTGGGTAGTTCACGAATGCTTTACGGATAGAATTTATACCCTTCTCGATGTCAATGTTTGTATACATAGCATCGATGTCAAGCGTGACCAAGAATGAATTTGGAGGTATCCAGGTCTCAGAGACCTGTGATAAGAAGTCTTCTGTGTTTTTCAAGAAGCTGGGGTGTCTATTTGCTATTGGCTGTAGATGGTAATCGATGTATTCACTGATTCTGTAGGATTCTGAGCCACAATCAGAGATTATAGGTCGCCCGGGCGGTGACATTGGGTCCAACCACGAATCTATGGGTTTATGAATTTTTGGCAAAAGATAGAAAGTCCGTGGTTTTGACTCAAGTTTAGCAAAGAGATACTTATGTTGCTTTTCGGTGATCTTCTTGCTATTGAGCAATTTTTGAAGAATCTCATTAAATTTGCTGCAATTATTTTGCCAAAGTGGTTTGCTTAGTTTCTGGTAATGCTTTGGGTTACTAAGTTGTCGTTGTGCTTCACGTTTATAGTTATCTTTAAGCATTATTACAGTCGCCGACCCTTTATCTGCAGGTTTGATGACAATTTCGCTGTTTTTAGACAATTCAATTAAGGCCTGGCGTTCCTCATAGGGTAAATTTGGTTGATCATTAGGGAATGCAGAATTTTTAACACGTTCTGAAAAGAGTTCTATGCTTTCACCGATCGCTGGGTCCAGGATTTTTACGTTTGGTGCCCAGCCAGTTTTTTCAATGAATGGTGGAATGTTACTATTAGAGTTACGAAAGAAGTCTGCTAACTTAATACGGTGACTAAATTCAGATGTTTCCATACAGCCATTATCTAAAAGAGCATCCAAACCTGTTTTAGGTTTTGGTGTTGGGACAAATGTAAGACCAAAATTGAGCAGTGACTGCTCTGCTTCACCTAATGGGGAGCCAGTTAGATTGACAATATTACTGCCCAGTCCTGTTTCCGGGCGGATGTTACCTTGGCCCTTGTCTAGTTTAAATTTAGGAATTTAAGCCAGGCAGAATACATAGAGTTAGCTGTCTTCTCAGTCCAATGAATGTTATCCTTAACAACATTAAATTCGGAGAGTCTGAGTGCAGGAATGACAGTCACAGATTTTGATGATTCAGCCGTCGAATTGAGGGACTGAATCGCCAACCTCTGCTGAGCTGTCAACCGACTTGAATAGTTAAGTTTTGCGAAGTAAATCGCAGTCTTTGGGAATTTGGACTTAATCGCACTGAGAAGCAGCATTAATCTATGTTTTGAACTAGAGATGGGTTCATTCATATCATTAATACCAATGTTAATCACTATTTTCTCTGGTTTAAATGATCCAGTGTACTTTTGAATTAGTCCTCTAGCATGACACAATTTAGCTCCTGGGTAGCAGGCAACTTGCGTTTCAGGGTGGGGCTCAACATTAATGCGACTCAGGTTCGAAGCTCCAAAGATGAGTACTTTGTTCGTGAGAACAGGTAGTCGCCAGTCAATTTTGTTTTCGATTTCATGACGAAATTTCCAAAAAATGTTTCTCTCCAACATGGTTGGTTGTTTGGGTCTATTTGCAAATTTAATAGGACGCACCTCCGGTGCATTACTTGGACCTGGAGTTGGAGAGAAGCTGGGCTGTGGCAGTTTCCCTGTTGGGGATGGGGTCTTGAGACCCGATGGTTGACTGCTCTGAGGGGATTTCTGAGAAGCGCCGGTCCGTCGACCAGATTTGCTACCATTAACCCTTTCCCTCTGTGGCAAGGGCGGATATTCGTTTGGGTCATTTAGATTGCCTAGTGGAGAGTCAGGTAGTGGGATTAATGATGCTTCAAATAGCATATCTCTAGGGCCAGAATCTAATGGTAGCAATGGAGAGATTTTATTGTCTACTCGTTTTGTGACTGGCGGCGAAGTTTCAGGTGATCTGAGGCGTTTTTTCATTTGTGATTGTGGGGCCACAGTTGGTATCATGACCAGAGGCGTGGCTTGTGCGAGATTTTGAATTGGTTGCTGAGATGGATCTATCGGTCGCACAAAATCGTAAAAAGAACTAATCGCATTAATGTCGAGCTTTCTATTATAATTGTTTTTTGCCCAGCGTATAGCATTGGATTTAGCACGACCTAGGTCTAAATGTGGCATTGCCTGTGTGAGGACTACTTCAGTTCTAATACTACCAAGTTGTTCATTATAGTGATTTAACATGGCCTTAATGGTAGATTTTGCCCACTCAAAATTCACATTCCAGATGGCAAAGTAGATGTCATCATCTGGCATAGCTGGCTTACAAAATCCATTCAGCTCTTCCACCTTCCTGCTAAGCCCATCAGGGAGAGTTTCGGCATCTAAATGCCTACGTAGCGTAGCAATATGGTGGAAGCACTGAATTATTTGGTAATACAGCTTTACCAGGCGCGCATGCGCAGATGAACCCCCTTTACCATCTCCATTCTTCCTACGACCATTCTTCCTCGCAATAGCCATTCAGACAGACAAGCGTTCAATCTAACTAGCAATCAGACAGGCAGTTGAGCAGGTAAGAAAGATTCGATCAGGCAAACTCAAATTCAAGCACACAAATTCATTCACATCAACTACAAATTGAACCAATATATTACTTACACCTGAAAGACAAATTATAGAATTAACATGTAATATGCAAGGGTTAACAATACAACAATACAATACGCAATATTATAAGTTACTCACAGTAATTATGGACACCGTCAATTGGCTAAATGCATTTCGCAGGGATGCGCTTCATCAGTAGCCTGTATGACAAATCTGTCAGTCCTTCAGTATAGACAGCTTTATATACCTTTACTGAATTACTCAATCTCCTTTGAAAAACTACTCTATGGTTTAATTTGAACAATTGAACTTTGTGCAAGGTTTGAGTTTCCTTTGATCCGGGTTTATCACAAACATCATTAATAAAGCCAATGATTAGTGGACTGGTTTCACTCCACACAGATTAGTGAAATTTTACTCTTCCGAATTGGATTGATAAGTGAGTAGTGTTTCCTTCACGAGATCATGAACCGATCATTCAAAGGTGTTATATGCTTTTGTTGGGACACTCAATTTTGCCTTTTGATGCCTTTTGATCATTTGATGCCGAAAAAATGAATCAAGTTTGGAGGACATATTTTGCCATTTGATAGAATTTTGTTCACCACACCCGAAAGGCCACTGTAGTGTTTATAATTAAACTTTGTTCATACATGTAGAAAGAAAGTAGTATTCAGCTCCCTTAATTTTATGTGAGTGAGTGGATGGCCGGACACACAGACACACAGACAGCCAGATGGCTGGCAAGGCAGATGGACGGATCCATCCATCCATCCATCTATCCATACGCCCATCCATCCAGACATCTAACCATCCACCCATACATCCCACGCCCCCATCCATCCATCCATGGACGGATGGGGAGGCGGGCAGGTTGGGAGGTGGGATGGGGACGCGCATAAAGGAAGGATAGAGTTTAGTCGTAGAGAGGGAGGAAGGATCCATCCATCCATCCATCCATCCACCCACCCACCCATCCATCCATCCATCCATCCATCCATCCACCCACCCACCCACCCACCCACCCACCCACCCACCCACCCGCCCGCCCGCCCACCCAACCACCCATCCATCCATCCATCCATCCATCCATTCATCCATCCACCCATCGATCTCCACACACCAATCCAACCAGCCGGCCGTCCATTCATCCATCCACCCACCCATCGATCGCCACGCATCAATCCAACCACCCGTCCATCCATCCAACCATCCAACCATCCAACCATCCATCCATCCATCCATCCATCCATCCATCCATCCATCCACCCACCCACCCACCCATCCACCCACTCATCCATATATTCATCCATCCATCCAGCCCATGCCCCCATCCATCCATGGAAGGATGGGGAGGCTGGATCGGGACGTGCATATAAGAAGGATAGAGCTTAGTCGGAGAGAGGAGGAAGGATCCATCCATCCATCCATCCATCCATCCATCCCACACATCCATGCCACTCAACCATCCATCCCACACACCCATCCATGGAAGGAAGTGGATTGGGGATGATGGATGGGCAGGATCCATCCATCCATCGCACCATCCACCCACCCATACATTAATCGATCCATCCATTCATCCATCCATCCATAGAAGGGAGGGAAGGAGGGATGGGAAGGATCCATCCATCCATCCATCCATCCAGATGGGGAGATGGGATGAGGGATGGGAAGGAAGAATAGAGTGAGAATGGCTGGATAGAGGGGGAGGACCATCCATCCATCCATCCATCCATCCATCCGTCCACCCACACACCCACCCACACGCACACTCACACACACATACCCACACGTACATGCGCACGCATGCAGGTACCCACATGTACACACGCACACATGTACGCACGCACGCACACACATGTACACACGTACGCACATGTACACACGCACGCACGCACGCACGTACACACCATTCACATTACAACCCCCCCCCCCTGGTCATTGACAGCAAATGCTGATTTTTCTTTAATTGGCTGGTCGCTCACCAAATTTTCATCCAATCGGTGTTTAGGAACAGAGATTTCTACCCATCAGATTCTGTCAGGCCATCAAGCCATCCAACAGATGTGAATCTAATTGTGAATGAGGTACAGAGTCGGAATGCCATATACTGATGAATGGGACTGTCAGTCAAATCCACACGCCTTGGAATCTATTTTCTACATATGGCTACATGATTCACCATGAAAAATCCGAGATGAATCATGTCCTAAATACAACTGCATGATTCATCATTGAAAATCCACAATGAATCATTTTCTAAATGTAGCTGTATGTCTCGTCAAGGAAAGTCTGAGTCATGTCTGAATTCCTACCAATCAGCAATTTTCCGGACGGTTTGTTCAGTCAATCAGCTTTTCCAGCCATAGAACCATACTTTTTTAGTCTAGAAAAATAAGTACTGTACTAAATGATGTACTTGCGAATATTACATCATAAATAATAAGATGATCACATCATACTGTAGGAAGGTGATTTTACTCTAGATCTCGGTAAAGGGAAATATATAACGGTTCTAAAAGGTAAGGGAGAATTAGTTGTGGATTTTAAACCACTTGAGCAACAGCTGGCTAAGATGAACTAAAACTTAACATACGAGTAAAATATAATATTTTCCTGCATGTAAACTTTCAAACGATAAAGATTGCTCTCAATGACGAACCTAAACCTGTGGTCACTTATCTTGTTCCTGGATGATTTACATACAGTAGATGGACTTATACCAATTCCATTCCATAGACTGGCATACAAGATCTCAATTAAAAATGGCACAAACATCTCTCACGACATACTGAATTATATTCCAGAAGTGTTAACCTTAGATGGCGGTATAGCATTAGCACCCGATGATAGCCGTATGACAA
The DNA here is from genome assembly GCA_034401795.1 of Chaetoderma sp. LZ-2023a. Lineage (NCBI taxonomy): Eukaryota > Metazoa > Mollusca > Caudofoveata > Chaetodermatida > Chaetodermatidae > Chaetoderma > Chaetoderma sp. LZ-2023a. The sequence goes on along the minus strand of CM067366.1, from coordinate 13,678,885 downwards.
TCTGCTATACCTTCGAAGATGGTCGTTCAGAATTTTAGCTTCTCTAGACCAGCACAAGAACATTGTCTAGTTCTCTCTCCTATGCGTGCAACCTCAACTTAAACACTATTGTTATATGCTTGGGATGTTAATACTAGTATGTGTGATGCCTGCATGGTAAAGTTGGACCACTGTGCTAATGACATAATATAACTCAGTCAACATCACCAACATGAAGAAGATGAAAAAGAAGAAGAAGAAAAAGCAGAAGGGGAAGAGGAAGAAGAACAGAAACTAACATGAAGTGTAGTGAATGTAATTTCCATATTTCGAATGTAACTACTTATCATTTCTGGGCGTCACTGCGTATCAAGGATATGTGTATAGCCATATTTGCAAAGATTCTGTACAAACAGATCTTTATACATGTTAAAGATGATTGCTATGGCTGCCTTAACGACACAGGGAATCAGTGTGAAAATTCATATCCTGGAATAACATATTATTTCGAAACAATTAATCAAATTTCTGAGTACATTGAACAGAAATGTGAAATCAATTCAGCCAGTGAAGTCTCTGGAGTGCTCTTCATGAATATGGAAATGTTTTAAAAGGGTACTGAACTGTTTAGAACTGAAATCCAAATTAGCATCCCACCGAGAAGGGACACAATTAAAAGGAATAATTACTAAACTATAAATTCAGGACATACAATTTGAACAACAACAACAACAACAATAGCAGCAGAGGCGGCAACACTAAAAACAACAACAACAACAACAACAACAACAACAACAACAACAATAATAATAATAATAATAAAAATAATAATAATAATTAAAAAAATAATAATAATAGTAACCAGACCTGTAATGGCAAGTAGTTACTGCAGACAGCTTCCAAGCCAGTTCTCCAGAGCTCTAGCTAAGCCACTTACAGTTTCCTTCCCGCAGCAGCACAAGTCAGCAGTCACGACTAAGGCTATAATGGTTAAGTAAAGATATTCAGCAGTATGAGCTTAAAGCTGGTAAAAAAGGACAAGAATTACCCAAATCTGTCATAAACTTATTGAAAACAGCAAAAAGTGATAAAACCCGTTTACAAATGTATCAGAAAAGTGAAAAACACAGATCATGAGTAAACGCTTTCAGAAACTATAAAAAAAATAGAGAAAAGTTAGCAAAATCTGGTCCGAAATGCTGAAAATAATAAGGAAAACTGCCACAAGTTGAAGAAAAATCACTTTTTTGCACCCATTTGATATTTTTGCACTCATTTAAAGTTTTTGCACTCAAATTACGTTTTCTGGACTCTTGAAATTTTTGCACTCATTTAACGTTTTTTCATCATTTGACATATTTACACTCATTTGACGTTTTTGAACTCAAATGACATCCACACGTATTTGACATTTCTGCACGCAAATAACCTTTTTTGCACTCATTGACTTTTTGCAATCATTTGACTTTTTTAGACTCAAATGACCTTTTTGCACCCAGATGACATTTTTGCAATGTATCAGTCAAAGGATTAATAGAAACTTGGTATTCAGCAGTAAGTGTTAATTGAAATTTGTAATTCAGCAGTAAAAGGGTTAATGGAGACATGCAATTCAGCATTATAAGGTTTAATCGAGAGCTGTAATTCAGCAGTAAAATGGTTAATTGACCTATACCATTCAGCAGTGAAAGGGTTGATTGAAACTTGCCATTCAGAAGTAAAATGGTCAATTGCACCTTGCAATTCAGCAGTAAAATGGGTAATTGACACATGTCATTCAGCAGTAAACGGGTTAATGGAAGCTTGTAATTCAGTAGTAAAATGGTTAACTGAGGCTGGCTATTCAACATTAAATGGGTTTATAGGAATTAGTCATTCAGCAATAAAAGATGCATATGTGACTCAACATTTATAACTAAATGTGTTAATGCATCTAATAGTTTGATTGACAAACTTACAATTCAAGATTCACGTCATAAGTATTACTACATAAATAGTAGCAATTTCATTTTCAAATTTTTGCACATTTCATAGCTCCGCCGTTTATTGTTGGATTCCATTGATTTTTTAGGGACTGTAGGGATTTTGTTACCGACCAAGTAAACCGAATTTGAGGGAAATCTATCTAGAACTGTTAGAGAAATGAGGATTTGTTGAAATTATGATGTCATCAATGGTCACCGAACCATGCGATACGGCAACATTTCTTTCTCAGATTTTAATCAGGATCTGGGATCATTCCAATTTACCAGTTTTCACTCTGATACAGACATCGGTTTCATAGAAGATTGTTAAATATGCATAAAATCTAAGATGGCCATCAAGACATGTGGCCTAGCAACTTCCTGTCTTCAAACTTTAAACAGGCTAGGGCATAATTGCAACCTACCAAGTTTCAGCCCAGCGGGATCACTGGTTATGGAGAAAATTCATGGCGAGATAAAAATAATAAGAATAGGAATAATAGTGAGAGCAAGTACAAAAGGCGTTCACTGCAGCTTGGAAGCCTACTAATAATAATTGTTAAAATTGACAGAGCTTGTAATGTCACAATGATTTGTTTGTAAATAGGATTAATTTTCTGTTTTTAATCATCATAATGCTCGGCTGAGAATTAAGTGAATGCGCTGTGTGTACAACGTAGCTGTCAAGACAAAACACACGTCCTAACACACACAGGCCTCAAATCATATATTGGGAAAAGATGACGGAACTTAGGTGTTAACTGTCTCGCTACCACAAGCCACCAGACATTAATTTCAATGAGGAAAAACTCGACTTGCTGAATATTTTGAGGAGAATTTGGCTTATCCACCAACAACTTTCGGTCAATTTGTTTTCAAAATATTTAGCAGGTCCAGAGATATTAACCTTGGAATATACGGTCTATAAAATCTCAGCAGTAAGACGGTTAATATAGATAGGAAATTGGCACAATATGGAATAGACCTTTCCACTTTATCAACCCATCCTATGACGTCACAATCAACTATGAGACGTGTAGAATGGCATCATAAGTCATGACGTCATGAATGACGTCGATAAGTACGTCACGAACGCATATTTGAAGACGGACTATGTGTATGTGTACGAAGTGTATGTCTTTACTATTTAATACATATTGTGTTGAATATTTTGAAACTAATTTGACTGGACGCTGTTGATGCCATAGACAGCAACACCACAAAGTCAAATTAGTTACACAATATTTAACAGCTTACCTGTATAGTTTTCAGGAAATTGATAGTTAGGGCATTCGGGGATCGATTAATCCCAACACGGCGAAGTGTGGGTGGAGCTTTGTTAGAGATGGGCGGGACATAGCTATAACTGGAAAGGTCCATTATGTTTTCTTAATTATTTGTCCGCAAAATAAGAAAAATAAAACATGTATGAATGTAGGAACTTCGCTGCTGAGTATTTTTATAATAATTTGACTGGAGGCAGTTGCTGCCTGAGGTAGCAACAGATGCCGGCCAATTGACTATTAAAATATACAACATCTTACCTGTATAGTTTGAGTTGAAATTGTAATACTAGGATTTCATTGTTGAAATCTATACTTACTGCAATGGAAATAAAACGTGTGTCT